>RJWM01017220.1:0-49308 GCA_004363535.1 Dasyprocta punctata | reverse complement strand
AAAAGAAAGCGGAAATACAAATGAAGATGAAATAAAATACATAACTGTAGATACAGAAGTTGTTAGGAATTTTGAAAAGAGACTAAGGACAACTTGAACAAATTATGAAAATGTAGAGGAAATTCTTGAATTCTTTTAAATATATAGACTGAATAGTCTCACTGGAAAGAATTCAGACCCTGATCATATCATCACTAACTCTTATCAATTAATTCAAAATATTGAGAATGCAGCTTGTGTTTTGTTTGCTTGCTTGCTTTATTCAGTATTGACTCTGGAACTTTGCACTGAGTTACATCTCTATTTCATCTATCTGTCTGTCTGTCTGTCTGTCTGTCTATCTATCTATCTAGCTATCTATCTATCTATCATTTTGAGACAGAGTTTTGTTGAGTTGTCTACGATGAGTTTGAACTTAGGATCCTCCTCCTTCAGTCTTCCACAGTGCTAGGATTACAGGCTAGCATTTTCTTTAAGAACTCTGAAAATTGAAAACCTTGAGTTTGTATTTTCATCAGCAGATTCAGTTCTTTTATGGTTCATATGTAGATGTTCCCCCATAAAACCTCATTCACTCATAGGTGGGACTTTTGGGAGGTGACTGAATCATGGGGGTATGATATAATTAAATAAAATGTTAGGAGGTAAACCTGGTTGGAGGAGGTAAATCAGTGGGGTACAGTTTGGAAGGGTCTATCTCCTTTCCTCTTTCCTTAATCTCTCTGTTTCCTGTCTGCCATGAGATGAGAAACTTCCTCTTCCATGTTTTTCTGCCATGCCAACCTGCCTTGGGGCCAGCTGAGTATGGCCTAAAACCTCTACAAACTGAGCTAAAGTAAAGCTTTCTTCCTTACATGTGGGTGTTGGGCATTGTGTATCACCAACAAGAGAGCAACTAAGACACTGTGTTCTCAGATCTGTTTTTATCATTTATTAGTAATCATTTAAAGGGATATACATTTAAAAGATTGTTAAAAACGTTTTTAAAAAGTACTGGAATGACATTATTTCACACCTTAATTCTATTTAACCTTTAAAGTATTTTTTCCTAATTGAGATTATAGCAAAAATAATGTATTCCATAAGAATGATAGAAACTGAAATTTAAAGCCAATTGTCAGTTAAAACAATTGTAGAGCCAAACAGAAAGTTCTATTCAGAAATGTGGCCAAGGACCTAAGTAGTAAAAACAAAACAAAACAAAACAAAAAGCTACCCACAAATAAGGGATCGAATATAATTTCCTTTGATTTTTTTTTTTAAGAATCATGTCTATGGAAAATGTAGCAATATATTATTTATTTCTTATCCCACACACGAATAATCTCACCCATTGCCAGCATCCTCCAGTTGGTGCTACATTTGCTACAATTGAAGAATCAACATTAATGCATTATCACAAAAGGTCATACATTAGGGTTTCTTGTTGGTTTTATACGTTGTCTGGCTTTGAACAAAGTATAATTATATATTCCTCATTATAGTACCATGCAAGATAGTTTCACTGCCCTAAAGATTTTCTGTGTGATATTTATTCCTCATCACTCTCTTACCCTTGAAAAATACTGATTTTTACTGTCCTCCTAGCTTTGTTTTTTCTGCAAAGTCAGGTAGTTGAAATCATACAATACAAAACCTTTTTACATTGGCATTTTCATTTAGTAATTTGTATTTAAAATCTTACAGTGGATTTTCATAACTTTGTTAGTTCAGTTTTTTAGCACCAAATGTATTCCAATGTATGGATCTACTAGAGTTTACTCACATAGCAAAGATGATCTTGGTTACTTGAAAGTTTTTGGCAATTATGATTAAGAAGTATAAAATATATGGTGTGTATGTTTATAAGTTTTCAACTAAGACATATGATTGTTCAATTATCATGTAGCTCAATTATAATCCTACTATTCCGTAAAATTCTACCATAAACTCTCCTTCATTAACAGAAGAATTGTCTGGGGAGTGTAGCAGATTGGAAATATTTTAATAGGAAGTAATTTGAAACTTTGCCCTTGTAAACACATTAAACATTGGCTGGTATAAAAGCTTTTAAGTCATTTTTATTTTATTTTACTTTTCATAACTTGCTATTAAAATGGTTTCATAAGTTTAGTTCCCTTTTTATTCATTATTTCCCTCTTTTTCAGTAAGGTGAAATGTTTAACATATGTGAAAAAAATAAAGATCCCTTTTATATAATGAGATGCTGTTTCAAACATCAAATAACTGTAACTGCCTTATAAACAAAAACAAAAATGAACAGAATGAAAAATTTCCTCTGTATGTTACTGTTACTATTAGTATTAATCTATATTAGCTACCTGCTGTTATCATTTTCTATCTGATGTTTCTTTTGTAAATACGTAAAATCAGTAGTGTACCTCACTCCTTTCTGTGTTTTCATCTAAATGGTTTTCATAGAGGGGCACTCATATTTTGGGTGTCAATACATTACATGTTTTTGGAATAGATTCTGTGAATAAGGAGATGAAACAGAAAGTGTGCCAAGAAAAAATACTTTGTAAAGGAAAACAATATAAGGTAAATTAGTCTTACTGGATAAATTATTCTAACCAACTACTGGACATAAATACTCCTTATGTTTTCAGTTGATTTTTGTGATTGCCCAAAATACAGAAAAATCACAATTAATTAATATGACTGCAACTATATATTATTTTTCTATTTTTAGTGATACTAATATTCTAGTAAGATTCTTACCCTTTTTGTTAGAACTGGAAAGAGGCTAGAGTAATGAACATAGAAAATTATGAACATTTCATATAAATTATTTAGTTTCATTATTGAGAAAACATTATTTCCAAAATGTTGTCTACCACCTTCACTATTTTCAGTATTTTATTTAAATAAAAGGCCGGTTTTCTCCTCTGCTTTAATAAAAGAATTTGACCTTCTTAAACGTAAAATTTAATGCTTTGTGTTGTCAAAAATTTCTCTCCAGGTGGTACTATTTGAAGCAACCAGGAAACTAGAAACACTACCCAGGCCACAGTACTCCTGAGTCTCCCCTATCAATGAGTGTGAAGAGGAAAACAGCAAGTTGATTTAACACACTACAGTGTTAGAATAGTGTGGAAGTAAATACCTATATGCTCAAAGACATGATACAGATTTCCAACCAGATAAGAAAGGGAGATTGGGAAAAACAAACACCGATTAAGGAAGTGATACTATGTGAAAACTCTATAGTTTATTTCTAAAAACTTCAGTGTGTTTTAAATATATGAAAGTCACCATTTTTGGAATGGAATTAGCAGTGTAGAAATAAATTCAGTAATATATGTTAACATTGCTCCTAGCTTCTCTAGTTACATATTGCAAAATACATATCATTTTTTATAGATATTCTTCCTTTGAATGGGGGTAGCTCAGCATTGACTTACTGAGGAGGAATAGAAGTGTACCTTAGGTTAGAGTCTGGAATATCCCGGCATACTGACATTATCTTACTTGAATCAGCATTTTTGCACTCATGCATTTTCCATTGAGTGGCAAGGAAAATACATAAAGGCTTAAGGCACTTGTTTATCTTCTGATTAACTGTAGAGTGCATTTAATTGCATTAGCTCTGCTATTGAACATCACATCTTTATTCCCTGTTGTTCATGACTGATACTAGGACTGATTTAGAAGGTAGGATATGGTAAAAGGAGATAAATGACACTGAAGTCAGATGAGTAGAAAGGTGGTATAGGGCCGGTCGTGGTGGCGCATGCCTTTAATCCCAGCACTTGGGAGGCTGAGGTTGGAGGAGCAGTGAGTTCAAGGCCAGCTTGGGCTACAACATGAGCACAAGGCTGGCCTGAGCTACATAGTGCAACCCTGCCTCAAAAAACTAGGGCTAGGAGTTTGGCTCAGCAGCTTAAGCACCTGTCTAGCAGGCACGAGGCTGTGAGTTCAATCCCCAGTGCCTCAAAAAAAAAAAAAAGGAAAGGTGGTATGGTTGGTGGAGACGCAAAGAAATTTATAACTCAGAAAACCAGAATGTCAGGACAGACAAAGGAAGCTCTATAAGGACAGAAACAAGGTATGAAACATGCAGATTTTCTTTAGCATTCTTTAGAGGATAGAGACTAGGCAGATCACAGAGAATTTTTAGGAAATGGGCATGTAACGTCAGTATCCAGGTAACAAGGCTGGAAGCATGAAAAGTCACAGCAGAGACATTATCTAATATAGGAATTAGTTGTGTCTTGGTTATTTGTTTATTACTTGCCATAAGGGGAGAAGATGAACGTAGATTGTTGTTAGATCTGATTTGCTGTATAAATCAAATTGCAAACATGATTGAAATTGCCTGAAAAGAGGCAAGGAGATTTGGTTTTAGATAACAAGTTGGAAAACATGAACCTATCAAATACATACTGACAACTGTCAAATGGATATATTTAAAAAGTGGAAAGTACTCTATTGATATTTAAATATATTCCTTTCTTTACTCTTTTGTGTGGGTTTCTCCTTCAGTATCCATGAGAAAGAGGCCTTTTGTTTGGGGAAGAATATAAAGCATGACTATGCTAAATGTGTTCATTTATTTATAATTCAGAATACAATTGCTTTGATGGAATGATAGAAATGCAACAATGTGTAATGTTGGGCTCAAGATCACCCCTCATTGTAAGAAGACAACTTTCTGATACATTAGAGTAACTAACTGATAACTGTAAGGACATTTATATTTTTAAATAGTGGTCTAGCCACTTATGTTAATCTACTTCTCATTGCTACTCTATGACATGATTTTCTTATTATCTCTTTTTATATATAAGAAAACTGAAAAGCAGAGTATATGATAGACATTTAAATCCAGTCAGGCTCTTGAGGGTATGATTTTATCCATATATGATAATTTCTATTTATGAAACTATGTATCATTTTCAGGTAATACTGGTTCCATTTTAAATTGAAATTACATAGATGCTTTTAAAAGGTTAAGGAGTTGTTCAGGAAGAGTATCATGGAAGAAATACAGCTACATTTTAACGACAATGACTCAGACAGACAAAACAAATGTATTTTGCCACAGCCAGCTGTTTCATAAAGTCTACATTAGAAAAAGATAGGAAAATAGATTTAACAGATAGAAGCAGAACTAATACAATAAAAATGTGTCTTGACTTTCTGTTTGGGTACATAGTAGGTATGCAGTAGAATGTACAGAACTACCAGTTGAAATTTTCCAAATTATTACAAGATTATATATTATAATGACACACATTATATATTTCATTATTATATGTGCACATTTCTGTACATGGATGCATGTTTTCGTGTATATGTGTATGTTTGTGCATTTGTAATGACCTATACCAGAGAAGTAGAGAAGTAAAATCAAATGAGAAGGAAAGAAAGAAAAACAGTAAGAGAGGAAGAAAATATTGGGTATATGAGAAGATAATTGTCAACAGAAAAAGTATAATCTCAGTATGCTTAAATTCTCTGCCTAATTTAATCTGAGCCAGTTAAATGTTTACTGATTTTATTTAAGAAATAAAAAGAATACAGCAAGGAATGAAAACTCCAAGACAACATTCATTATGAACATCAACGCGAAATATTCATGAAATAACAGCAAATCAAATTCACCAATATAAGGAATACGTTATTCAATGTGACCAACTAGGATTTATTTTTGAAATGGAAGAATGAAAATTCATCAAAATAACATATATTAGCAGAAAGAGGAAAAAATATCCTTTCAGTGGATACAGAAAAAGTGTTTGACAGAATTTAATAACTTCCCCAAAATATTCAATAAGATAAAAATAAAAGGGATTATATCAAGATACTCAGTATCATCTATGAAATATAACAAACTAAATGGTGAAAAATTGGAAGCCTTTTTCTCTAAGATCAGCAAAAAGGCATGAATGTCCATTCCTACCACTTCTGCTTAGCATAGTACTAGATATTCTAAACAGAGTGCTTAGGAAAGAAAAATAAATTTTTAAAAAATCCAAAAGAGAAAAGAAGTAGGAAAATCATTTCTATTCACAGATGATTTGGAATTATATGTAGAAATCTATGAAAATTACTTATAGAATTGTTAGAACTATTCGATGAATTTATCAAAGTCCTTGGATACAAACTCAATGTAAAAAAAAATACTTGTATTTCTTAACCTTAATGATGAAAATTCTAAGGAAATCGAAAAGAATTTTAAATACAATAAACATGAAAATAATAAAATAGGAATACAATGAAATGCCTGTCAATTTCCCAATGATGATTTTTGAACAAATAAAAATTTCATCCTGCTGGGGATTTAGCTCAATGGCATAAGCATCTGCCTGGCAAGTGTGAGGTTGTGAGTTTGATCCCCCGTAACCAAAAATCAATCAATCAATCAATCAATCATCCTACCGTTGTTTGAAATTTCAAGGGATCCCCAACTGCTCATGCCATCTTGGAAAAGAAGTGCAAAGATGGAGAAAACCCGAATTCAAAATTTACTACAAATATACAGTAATGAAAACATTGTGGTACTGATATAAAGATGAAGTTATAAACCAATAGAATAGAATATAGACCCTAAATAAAAAATTGCCTTTTAAAAATGTGCCAGAATTATGCAGTGATGATGGTATAGTCTTCAAAAAAAAAAGTGCTTGTAAAAATTAGATATCCACGTACTTGCAAAAGAATGAAATTGGACCTTTATATAACTGCAGTAGGTCTCAGTTACTGAGTAGACTACTGTCTTGGTTACTTTTCTCTCCTGGCTGGGATAGAACACCTGACATCCAAAATGAATGAAGGAAAGGTTTATTTAGCGAACTGTGGAGGTTTCAGTTCATTATCACCTGGCTCCAAGGCAGGGTGGCATAGCACAGGGGCAACACTTCAAGGCAGCAGCCAGAGGAAAAAGGGGAAGAACAAGCCTCTTTTCCTTCCTTATATTGTACACAAGGCACCACCCCCACCTCCAGCCCCCACCTACCCCCTGCTTTCCAGGGCAGGTGCAGCACAAAATCCTTGTGTCCTCCTCTTGCACAGGATGAGGATATACAAAGTAAGAATACTGGCTCCCTGCTAAGTCTCTTAGTTAAACTTCTAAACTTCTCAAGTTGACACAATGTATCAATCATAACAGCTACTCTGGCGTTGAGACCATAAAACCTAGCAGAACCATCGACCAAGAGACATCAAGTAACATGAGCTTTCCATCATGAGCTGGGTATTAACTGATCCAACAAGTCAGAAGTTACATTTGCACAGCAACAGTCTATCATTAAATGGAAGTGTTATTGAGCCAGACCCAACCTGGAGGGAATAAGTAAGTTACATGAAAAATCTTCCCAAATTCCTGTGTTTCCTATTCCAGCTATATTACCTTCTGTCTCTCAACATGCTCTTATGACTTCATAGGGTATACCATGCAATCAACTGACAAAAAGAAGACTAGAGCTTTATTTTATATATGGTTCTACACTTTAGGCATGTACCACCTGAAAGTGAGCAGAATATCCCTAAAGGACAGTGGCAGAAGAAAATCTTAATAGTGAGCAGAACTTTGGACAGTGATCCTGGTCATATATTTTGCCTGGAAGAAAAAATGGCAGGATGTGCAACTATAGAATGATTCATGGATTCTATTCATATTTCTGTCCTGATAGGGACTTGAAGGGAACATGACTGGAAAATTGGTGGCAAGGATATTTGGATAATAGGTTACATGAAATAGACCTCTTCTTATTGATGAAGGATATAAAGATATTTATGTTCTATGTAAATGCTCACCAAATAGTGACCTCAATAGAAGACAACTTCAGTATTCAAGTAGATGGGATAACCCATTCCATGAATAGCAGTCAACAATTTTCTTCAGTCATCCCTTAATTGCCTAGTTGACTCATAAACAAAGTGTCCATGGTGGCAGGGATGGAGGTTATGCATAGGCTCAGAAACATGGACTTCTATTCACCAATGTTGATCTGGCTACAACTACTACTGAATCCAGTAGTGGCAGAGACTGAAACTGATTGCCTGATACAGCACCATTCCTTGGGGTGATAAGCCTGAGACCTGGTAGCAGGTTGATTCGATTGGACTGCTTCCATCATGGAAAGGGAAGTGCTTTGAATTTACTGACATAGACAGTTATTATGGGAAGAATTAGCTTTGTTAGTCACAAATAATTAAAATACAGGAGCAACCTACCAAAGTATTCATCCATGAAGAAAAGAATAATGAGATACATACATGAAATGAAATATTTTTCAGTCTGGACAATAAGCGCAACTTTGACATATCTTACAGTGGGTGAAATTTGGGGATATTATACTAAGTGACATACCAAAAGATAAATATGATCCCTCACACATAAGAATTTGTACAACTCCAAATCATAGAAACAGAATACAATGGTGGCTTCCCGGAGCAGAGGGAAGAAGAAAATGGGGAGTTTCTGTTCAATGAGTGTGAAGTATTAGTTATACATGAGACATTTGGCTGATAGTTAACAATAGTATATTTTGTACTTAAATTTTTAGGAGAGCTGATATCATTCCCAGTGCTTTTAGTACCATTAAAAAATGCATGAAAGGGCTGGGGATTTAGCTCAGTGGCCTAAGCGCCTGCCTGGCAGGCACAAGGTTGTGAGTTCAATCCCCGATAAAAAAAAAAAAAAAAAAATTAAATAAATAAATAAGAATAAAAAAGCGTGGAACTATTTCCTAAGTGAAAAGAAAAAGGTACATGAAAGTTAGTGCATAATATGGATTTAACAGTAGGATTTCAAAGTCCTATCTGCTTGTTATTCATTAGGTTACCTCTTCCGAGTACCCATGATGACTGTGTATGTCTAGCCTGTTCCACATATCTGTGGATTTTACCTGAAAAATCCGATGAAAAGACTTCTTTAAAGTGAACATGTCTACTTTGAATATTGTATATACCATTAATTCACTCACTTTATATTATCACTGTCAAACAAAATAGTTGTGAAAAAAACAATCTGCTTGATTGTGAGAAAACAAAATGAGGGCCGAGAGTGGCTTATGATCACAACAATTTCACAAATGTGTGACGTTTCCAACACTAAATTTCCCTACTTAACAACTTTGATGGATAGGTATAAACCTTGATATAAATTTTAATAACAATGAATGATGCAAATAATTCATGTTATGTCTATACTTTTTCTTGATCTCTTGCAAAATTAATAGTTACTATTATTTTCATATAATATCTTTACATTTGAATGCATAATGATAGATTTATATACAGGAATTGTATGACATAGTGTGTGTTTGTGAGTATATAAAATAAAATCATATTCTAATAATTCAGAAAATAAATTACTGATATGTGTAGAGGTTTTACTAAAAACCAAATAAAATATATTCAGTTAAGTGATTAAGCAATTTGTTTTTTTCATTTTTTATTTATTCATTTATTTTTTGGTACCAGGGATCAAACTCATGACCTCGCGCTTGCCAGGCAGGTGCTTGTACCACTGAGCTAAATCCCCGGCCATAGTGATTAAGCAATTTAAAATGAGTGAGAAATAGTATACAATTTAGAAGAAGAAAATTATCTTAATGCAATGTCTTAAAATATTAAAATAGATTTGTTTTATAAACCAGGTTAAAATTTAAATGTAGCATGAAAATTAAAATTAAATCTTAAAAGAGGATGCAACAAAATCAATATTCTCTTGTGGAGTACAAGCCAATAAGTCAGTAAGATACAAGGACAAAAAACAAAATTCAAGAAATTAAATTTTGAGAGTTTAATTGCTAAAGTTTACTAGAGTATGATAACATTATTTCTGGGATATTCCCACTCAATATACAGATTGAGTAAATGGAGAAAAATATCTGTATGTTAGTAACTGTTCACAACATATAAATGTAAATCAGGATACTAGATTAACAACAAAAAATACCATGTGTATCTAAGCTATTTTAGTATAGAAACAATTACAGCAATCCAGATATCTATTGTCACACCAGTAGGGACTTTGCATTACTTTTCAAGTTAGTAAAACCCAGTTACATTTTAGTCTGGTGACTGGATAGACAAATTATTTAATTAAAAGTGTTCCATTTAAGCAGAGGTTAAAATTTATCTACAAACTAAGAGTCAGAGGTATTGGACTATTGAGCATTATCACAGAAGCTACTTAATTGCTGGACATATTCTCTCATATGCCAAAGTACTATAGTATTAACTTTACAACTGAGCTAATAAATATCTTTTGTTAGAAGATAAAATAATTAGGCTAGTTATAAACCTTTCTTCATCATTTACTCAAGGAAAAATGAAACAATGAAAGTTAAAATAGATGGTTACTATTACTTAGCATTTGTAGTAAACATGTATCCAAACACTGAGTTCAAATTCTATTTTTGCAAAACAGCAATTTTATGGCTCTGGCTTCATCAGGTTCCCTACTTCACTGTCCTCCCCTGGAATGTGGGGGGAAAAAGACAAAGAAATATCCTCCAGTTCAAGCTTGTAACTAAAGTATAATTGACTGTCTGGTTGACTATTTTAGGGGAAGAAAACAGAAAATTTTAGAGAAAGCTCCTGGACTAGGTACCAAAGAAAATTGAATATTTGTTGGTAGAAGAACAAACAGAGGAATATAAAATGTACAGAAAACATCAGTGAACCCACATCTATAACTCAAATATTACCACAGATCAGTGTGATGAAGCATAAAAGCCTGCAGTGGTAATTTTTATAAATAATGGAATTTGGAGCCAGAATATAAGTAGAGAAATGTTGACTATACTATTTATTCATTTATGTATTTATTTATTTGTAATTAAATAATGTTGAGCAATTACTCTTTTATCTTTAAATGGGAACAAAAAACATTCTTTAGAAAGTGCTTTGTGAAATGTGAGCAGGAACTGGAACTGTATATTTCAAATGTTTGAATAATTCATCTAAAATAATTGACATAGTCTAAGCAGTACTGTAAATTTATAAGCCTAATTTAATTATCACTAGTATAGAGTGAGATGTACATTAAAGAAAGTCAGTGAGTCGTCAAGTCAAACAAGTAATAAATGATAGAGTTAGAATTTGCCTGGGTCTCTTTTTTCCAAATCCAGACTTTCTGCCCGTTGTACTTCAGTAGTATTTCAAGAATACCCAAGACCTAGATCAGCTTGACACCGTGGATATACAGTATGGTATGCCAACACACGGAATGTTACAAGCCCTAGAACTGCATGGAAAATCTTCATAGCATACCTTTACTTCTCTAAAATGCCAACTATCTGTCTAACTCTTTATCTCTGGAATAGTAATTAATTGAGATAAAGATCATCTATTCCAATTTTCTGTAGAGTTTTTATCATAAATGGGTGCTGGACTTTGTCAAAAGGTTTTTCTGCATCTATTGAGATAATCATATGATTTTTATCCTTGGCTCTGTTAATGGAATAGTAATTGAATGCTGACAGCAGGTAAGATTCATAGCGACTTATAATTTTATACTTGACATCTAGATTTCATGCTTTTTAATATGATAATAGGGACAAAAACTGCTACTCTTGTATTTATTATCAAGTTTGTAAAATTGAGAGGCGATCATAATTTTTAAAGATATTTATACTTTTTAAATTCTTTGCTTTGATACACATTGACTTTCAATTGTTAGCATTACAAGTAATTCTCTGTGAGATCATGGCCATTAAAATCCTTTTCTGTTAATTCTCTATCACTGTTTTCACTTTCACTTAGCATTGGTCCTCCTTAGTCATCTTGCATATTATTTAAATACAATACTAGTTTTTCTATTAAATAATAAACGTGAATTTCTCACTTTCAGGAACTTTTTCTTACTTTTCCCTTCAAGGAATATGATAAACAGATAAATTTACATTAGGCCTACTTTTTATTTTGTGTATGTGTGTGTTTAAAATGTTCATCATCAGGAAAAAATGTATCAGTTCAGACATTTTTCCTGATCATGTGTCTGCACTGATACATTTTTTAAACTTTTAAAGTTTAACAATGTCTTCTACAAACCTGTATAACTGGTCTCCTGGACTTGGGCCTGAAAAAACATGTGTTATGACAAAGTCCATATGTTTAGGGTTACTCTAAAAGTTGTACAAATATTAGAAAGCAAAATCATACTTCAGTAACATTTCTAGAGGTGAATATCTCATCCATTTTTTCTCTAATGAGATGAATATTTGGCAAGATGAATGAACAATTTATCATTCATTCCCTTCATTGGCCACTCGAAAGAATTTGTTGAGGTTTTGGTATATAAATTCAGTCTTGAGAATTCATGAGTTCACAAGCCAGGTAAGATAGATATTAAACAAACAGATAAATGTAAAATTATAATATTTTACAGGAGCAAGTATTCTGAAAGAGTAGAGTGTAATTCAAATAAACTCTATACTGGTCAAGACTTTTTCCCTAACTTTCCCTATTTTCCACAGTGTGAAATGTGTAAATAGAACCTTAAGATGACTATAGATCTTTCCCCCTTTTTTCCTTCCTTCTTTCTTTCTTTCTTTCTTTCTACCATTCTTTCACTTTCTTCCCTTCTTTCCCTCACATTCTTCTCTTCCTCCCTTCCTTCTTTCCTTCCTTTCTCCCTTGGGAACTATGAGAGTATAGTCAAAGCTATACATATAGCACATCATCTGTCGTTATATTTTCAAACTCACACTGAAATTAAAATTTGTTTCAATAAAAATACTTATGTTGCTATTAAATATAACAAAATATTTGAGCATTAATATATGATAAATATTTATAAAAAATTATTTTAAAGTGAAAATAAAAACAAATGTACTAATATTGGAAAAATGATACATGTTATTACACAAAAATCATGCTGAAGGACATTTGAAGGAGGATAGTTATAAAAACAATGGTAGAATCTTGGAGAGGGAGAGGGAGAAATTGAGAAATGAGTTGAAACTTTCTGGTTCCTGCATGGTGAGGGGACCAGATTTTCTAAAAATCTTTTATTCAAATATGTGTACTTGAATAATTCACAAGAAAATATTAAAAATATATGAGAGTCCTGATTCTAAGAAAAAGTTGAAATTAAATTGGTAACAAAAATCACAAAACTAGGCTACCCTGGAGCATCTGCCATTCTTACGAACCGGGAGCATGAGATTTTATAGAGCCTGTGGGGGAAAATTTGTCTTGAGCCGTGCAGAGTAGAGAAGGAAGAACTGGCCTCCACTCCTAAGCCTGGGATTCTGAAGACATACTAAGTGAAGATTGGGTTGTGATGGATGCTTACACTTAATATATAATGTAAACAGAAAAGTGCCTGTCTCTGCAATGGCTCTGTTTAAAAGGGAAAATAAAGTGTCATTGGAAATTTTAAGTATGTTTTGACTTTCATTTTAATCATGAACTTGGTTTAAACCAAGTGCAAATTTGAGGGCTTCCAGATCTAGTAACGTTGTGAAGTTCTTTGAAGAAATAAATCCAAACTCATTCTTAAGAAAAATACTCTTAAATTAAGAACCTCAGGATTTCTATCATGAAGGTAGAGGCAAATTAAAAATATAAGACATAAGAAGAAACAAGCAACCATGAAAAAGTGCTAGCAGAAACAATAAGTAACAAAAGCAAAACTCAATGTTCTGTGAATTCCCAAGAGAAGACATAAAAGTAACATCTGCCTGCATATTGAGAAGGCACAACAGAACAAAGAATAACTCAGACAAATCAAAATTGGTTAATAAATGAGTTTATTCGGGGTTATTTGCAGGCTGTGAATGACTTACAGGCAGCTGTATACTGATGTCACCAATACCCACTTACCCCACTCCCATTTCCGGGGTTACTGTTTACATATATATGGTTTTTGTTAAACAGACTCTAGATGAAAGACAAGAGTCCCTGGGGAAAAGTTGAATGTACTCCATTTCCATCCTTCCCTTATTTGCGAACTCTCTGGTCTTCTGTGGTTCTATCAAGGAACAGAGCTACATCACCTTTTGCTGTACATTGGTGCAGTCTCAGGTGTAACTCCACCGCACAGTGACACAGCAATCCACTATGAAATGGTGCTGCTTTTGCTAGCATTCAGAGAATGATTCTCTCTACTGTCAGATATCAAAATTAAGTAACAGACAATTATGAAAAGAAAATAAGCATATCAGCTTGAGAACGACATCTTTAGGTATGCTTGAAAGGGGTGAACTTTTGACTAGAAACTGCCCTCAGGAGGGGTCCCACTACTCTTGGATGAGAATACCTAATTGTTCTTAAATTGTTAGTGCAAACAGTATGATATTTATTGAACATCTACTTTCTTTCTGGAGTTTAGAATCTTTATATGTGCTATACAGAGTATCTATATAGATAGCCTCTGATCAAAACCTAGGTTGACTGATACCTTTAAAAAGTTTCCCCTCTTCAAAACTTCTTGTGTGTCCTCTAACTGAATCTAATGGTTTAATCTTTTTGTGTAGGTAGATGTGGTTTCTTTTACTTGGATCCCTTCATGAAATATTGCAATTCCAGTTTACATTCAATTGTTTCCTTTGACATGCATTGCAAGCTCCATACTTTCTAAATTTCATGTTTTACTTTTATTGTCTCAGCTCATGGCTGGAGGTTTTCAGAGTGTACTGTGTGACTAAATTGGTGAGAGATTCTTGAAAGCTTGCTTGTGGTTTATTCTAGGTTCCACTACATGGAACATTTCTGTCTTGCTGCCTTCATTTTGTGTTCTTTCATTGTAATAAGTATGACAGGATGTGGTTTTAAGGATGAAGAAAGATAAAATGGTATATTTAAACTATGTTATGAATATTAGTGAACAAGTATTGATGAGTAATGTGAATAATAAAGTCAAAAAAGGCTAAGAATGATTTGAAACAGAATGTTGGGAAATGGAATTCTTAATCGTTGAAAAGACCAATTGATACCTATTTTTGAAAAGCTTTGTATAAAGAAGATGAAAAATGAAATAACAAAAGATAAATGGAAAGAAATTAACCCCAAAGTATCAACAAAACAAAGAAATGAAGAATACAAAGAGAAAATCTCAGTTTTAGAGTATAAAATATCAAGACTATAAATGTTCAACAGTAGGACGCAAACAAAATTTCCACCCTAAAAAGGGATGCAGATCATCAGAGAAAAAAGGAAAATCCTAACAGTGACTAGTAAAACACAGACTAACATTGAAATGAGGATAAAGAGAGACCTTCTAAAAAAGTAAATAAATAAACTGGGAAGATTATGGACAGTTTCAGATTATGGAAAGAATCAATCTAAATTTGTACAAAGCAGTGATAGCAAACATTTTAGAGCTTTTGAATAGTAGCTAATAGCCTGCTACAGTGTGCATGCTATAGGTTTTCCACCACTGCTATATTGCTAAACTTCCATTCATACATAAATGTGAAAATTTTAATTAAAAAACAAAACTGTGGCAAGTCCATGACTAGTGACATATTTAGAACACATACTGTTGCAAGACAAAAATTATTGTGAAGGAATTCTAGTGGGTGTTGGGAGCCACTGAAGCTGGAAATTGACTTAGGGCATGACCCAGACAAGACCATTCCATGAACGAAGAGCACCTGGGGCAAGCCACGTGAAGAAGCTGCATTCAGCATAGAGAACACCTAGCCCCAAGACAATCTGAGCAGAGGGCTGCTAGGACAACAGGGTGTCATGTGACATTAGGTTGCTAAAAGATGTAAATAAACTCTCTGCAGTGAAGGGCCAGTACCTTTCCTCCCATCAGGAAGATAAAGGCTGCACCTGACCCCAGCTTTGTCTCTTCTTTATTTTTCTCATCATCTCATGGTCCTTCACCCCAAGAACCTCAGGAGCCACGTGAGTCACGGCACGTGGGCATGAAAAAGTGTGAATAAAATCACTTGGAAACTCAGAGACATAGTTAGACATATATCAATTATGTAAGATGATAGTAATTTATATTTTATAGAGTTAAAAAGTACAGGCAATGTACTAGATAATAATAAAGAATTGGAAAATATTATAGCATTTCATGAACACAAACATCAATATACAAAAAGTATTTTGTATTTCTCAGTAACAAAACCCAAAAGAAAATATGTTTTAGGCATATTATATAAAAATTCAAATTATTTTTATTATTTATAAAAAGTTTTGAAAAGATGTTAAGAGAGCATAAACAAATGAAGGAAAATAACCTATTCATTGAAAGGAATGCCTAACAATGATATTTTAGAGATAAAATTATAGATTCAGTTCAGTGTCAAACAAAATCAGAGATTCTATTTGTATTTTAAAGAAAGAGCAAACTGAAACACATGGTTCTTTATCAGAAAGGACAAAAATGCAAAATTAATTTGATATGTAGGATTTACCCATGACATATATTTATTTATGAAAGCATTTAATTAAGAATTCAACAGACAAATAGACAAAAGAGTAAAATACAGTTCCCTAGAATAATACACAAAAAGTTTTATTGCTGGCAAAGATGATATTGAAAATTAGTGGGGGAATTAAAGGTTCTTCTATAAATGAACATAGATCATTGTTCAGTTTTACTATAAAATGAAAGGAAAACTAGATCTTTATCCCACAGAAATTTCAGGATTTTATGAAAAGAAAAACTTTAAAAATCTGAAATAAATCCCCCCAAAATATTTTCCACTTAATCTTATATGTACAATTATATAATACTTAAAATCAATCCATGATATAAAATATTCCAATTTGAAATAAAGGTAAAAATTCTTTGAGCAAGAATTTTATAATGGAAAATATATATGAATGTTTCATAAACAGAGGAAATGAACCTGAAACTCATCAAGAAGCAGAAGAAACAGAATTAAAATAAGAATGAAATACTATTTTATATATTATCCTAGTCAGAACTAAAGTTTGATATATTCCAGACAAGAGTGTAAAATAACGAAAATTTTCATATGCTGCTCATAAAGATGCAAACACTTTATAATCATTATGGGAAAAACACACTTGGTACTGTATGTTCAGGTTTGAGATTCATAAGTTCTATCCAAGATGTCACCTTTCCTTACAACACTTGTTATTGTTTATATCGAGAAGACCTCCCCGTCTTAAGCCTCATGGTCTCATAGGTGAGACTTTGGGAAGGTGACTGGGTCACAGGAGTGTGATACTCATTAGTGGAGAGTTTATAGCTAAATGTGATTTGGGAAGTAGAGGCTGTGGACGAGGTGAGTTGCTGTGGGTGTTGCCTGGAAGGGTTTGTTTCTTTCCCTCCTCTCTTAATCTCACTCTCTGATTCTGGCTGGTGTGCCACGTACTCTTTCTACTCTGTCATGCCCTTTTGCCACGCCATCCTACCATGGACTGAAAAGCAGGGCTGAAAAGCTGTCAGGAGCTGCCTGACTATGGACTGAAATTTCTACAAACTGTGAGCCAAATAAAACTTTCCTCGCTGAAGTTGTGGGTATCAGGCATTATGTCTCAGTGACAAGAATGTAACTAAGACAAACTTCCTAGGTATTTAAACTGGGGAAACTCTCGTGCATGTATATCAGGAGATAAAATTAAAAGTGTGCTTAGAAACATTATTTTATAGCAGTAAATAATGGAATGTACATAAAAGTTCATTCAAAAAATACTGAATAATGTGAGAGTCATAATGACCTGTATTATGCATACCATAACACATTAAAGAAATATAATATTTAGCAAAAACATCTAGATATTTTAATGTTACATTTATGTAAAAATTTTAAGAAATTATTGAAATTTGAAGCTTGAAGACTTAACTGGAAAGTATTTAGAAAATTTAGTAATTTATTACTGCTACTCAGAAGCATGGCAAAGGGTGGCAGTCATGAGAGAGTAACATCTCTCATGTGCATTCACCTTCATGGTAGTGTTTATTTTTTCTCAAAATGAATAGTAGTCACTTTTGTGTTAAAAAAACTATTTGTGTAACCTAAAAATAGATAATAAATTATGTTTGGCAATGTAGAGAAACATAGACAAGTAGATGTTTTCTGTAAATTCATGTGTGTGTGTATATGTACATACGTATGGGATTGTATATGTGAAATGAACCTCTATAAAGGCTGTACTCTTCTCATTATATCTTACTTTTAATTGCTTCAGACATGCAGAAAGATAACTGATAATGCAAGACGTAATTCATCAGATACCTCTTCTACCATTTAAATATTACACATAGTGTTGCATCTCTCCAGTGTCCTGCCCTATGTCTGTCCCGCCCTTTAACCCTATAAAAACCAACACCTTGGCCTTCCTGTTCTCCGGGACATGTTTAATATCTTTAGATCAGTATACTTATGCATGCATTCAACATTTATGAGTTTTATCCATGATTTGATAATTATAGAAATCATATCACCCAGAACATTGCCCACATTAACATTTTGTTAATTAAAATTTTTGTTACAAGTCATCTTAGTACAAGTAGCTATCATTTTTTCACAATTGTGTGGTACTCCTTTGAATTGTAGCTCAAAAAATGGTAATCCACTTTCTTATTGATGGGTATGTAGTTTTTTCAATTTGTAAAACAGCTTTGCTATGTGTATTCTTGAATGTGTTCCCTTGTTTACTTATGTCATAAGATTTTGTCATATGTAACCACCAGAAGAGATGAATGTTCAAACTCATTAGATATTTCTGAAACTCCAGTATGTCTATATTCATCAGGTGAGTATATTATTTCTGGTTTATTCTTACCAATGGTTTTGGCTGTTATGCATTCTATTATTTTTGGAACCTGAATGGTGAGTGATTTTGTCTTTAATTGCATTCTGTTTTTTTTCAGTGACTTTTCACATATTTAATTCATATTTCATCTTCTATGAAATGCCTCTTCATATTTCTATAATGCTTATCTTTTTTCTATAAGATATAAAGGAATGCTTCATTTTATTGTGGTAGACAACATGCTATTTATCCTTATGTTTTTATTATACAATATTTTGAAAAAAGTATACAAATGTATACAGATCAAACATATTGTGAATTAGAACAATAATATCGAACAGTTATCTCTAGATCATACTCATCTTGTGTAAGTGAAACTTTTTATTTTCTCAACAGTAAGAGTAGCATTTGTATTAAAATATTTTGAGTTTATTTTTGTGTGATGCAAAATAAGGACCAAGTTAAATATTTTTCCATGTAGATATTGAGTTATCCAACCTCATTTGTTGAGATACCCTTTTCCCACTATTTTTGGTATCCATGTGGAAGATTTTCTGTGTAGATTTTTATCTGGGATCTTTGTTCTGTTTCATTGCTGTCTGTTTTTATGTCAGGACCATAATGATTTTTCTTTTTTTGTTTTTCTTTTATTTGTCTTTCTGAAACAAAAAGACACAGGGTTTCACTGTGTAGTTCAGGCCGTTCTTGAACTTATTTTGTAGCCCAGGCTGGCCTCAAACTCGCAGCAGTCCTCCCTCCTCAGCCTCCCAAGTGCTGAAATTATAGATGTGTGCCACCGTGCCTGGCAGTACCATATAATGTTTTAATTAAGGAACTGTGACGTTTTCATCTTTGTGCTTCTCTCATCAGATTCCTTTAAGAATTTAGGATTTTTTGTGGTTCCACATAAATTTAATATTTTTAATTTTTTCTGTAAAAAAGTGTCATTGAATTTTTGATAAGGATTTCATTGAACTTGTGAATCACTTTTTATAACACAGATCTCTTAAAGTTGTTAATGTCTTCCAGCCCATAAACACAGTATGTTTTCATTTATGTGTTTATTCTGTAGTTTTCAGCGTAACTGTCTTTCACCCTCTTGGTTAAATTCCTCAATACTTTGTTTCTTTTCATGCTATTATGAATGAAGCTGTTTCTTCAATTTTTTGTATTCTTCTTTACTTGTATAGAAATGCAATTGGTTTTTGCACATTGATTTTGTCCCCTGAAAGTATACAGAATTTATTGGTTCTAATTTTTTTGATAGAGTCTTTAGGATATTCTGTATACAAAATCATATCATCTATAATCAGAAACAATTTATATCTTCCTTTCTGATTAGAATGCCTATTATATGTTTCTTGCCTAATTAGAGTGTCTGATAATACGTGAATAAAAATGTCAAGAGTGAAAAACCTGTGTTGTGTCTGATCTTAGAGACAAAGTTCACAAACCTTTAATGTTGAATTCTATTTCTTTGTGTTTTGAGGAAATTTTTTTACCTTACTGGTGTGTTTTCATTTCTGTATCATTTGTCTTCATACTAGTTGTTTTCTTGGTGATTACTATGAAGCTTACATAAATTAACATCTAGTGAGAATCATTTTAAACTGACAACAGTTTAATTTCCACTCTCTGCAAAACTGTGTACTTGTACTTTTATGCCACATTTTATGTCATAACTTACATGTTTGCATATTGTTTACCCATTAAAAGCAATTGTAACTCCAATTGCCTTTTATACATTTATCTTTGGAAGTTTATAACAATTTTGTAAGTGATTTTCAGGGTGGCATTTCACTATTGTGGTATTCTAAATTGAAATGCTGTGTATATTTAATTTTATCAATAAGTATCATATTTTCACATCTTATTTTGTTAAATAGCATCCTTTTGTTTTGACTTAAAGAACTATGTTTTATCACTCTTCTAAAACAGATTTAATGGTAATGAAACTGGCTCAAATTTCATATTATTCATTTCTAAAGGACAGCATTGATGGATACAGAATCCTTAACTGATATTTTTGTCTTTTTATGTTTCCTTACTTTGAATATATCATTCCATTCTTTCCTAGCCTATGAAAGTTCCACTGAAAAATATACTGATGCCTTATTTAGTATCCCTTTTATGTTACAAGTCACACTTCTTTACTTCTTCAAGTTGTTTTTCTTTGATTTTTGACAATCTGTTTATAATGTGTCTTGATGAATATGTCATTATTATTTAACCATTTTAGGAGCTTTAAGAAGTTTCGAGGATCTGGTTTCAGGCCTACCCTTCACTGATAGCAGCCCGCAGGTGCTATATAAGCAGCATTTCCCAGCCACTTCTTAATTCTAGTATAGGAGGGCTCCCTCCTGTGTGCTAAGCCCCCTTATGCTGCACCACAGGTCCTGTTAAAATAAAGAATCCATTTATTTATCCTGTAAACCTGTTTATGATTTATTTTTTGAGTAGCATGGGCTCCAGAAGTCTTGTAAAACTACTGAGAGGAATTTTTATACTGAGTAGTGTAGACAGAGTTATCTGTTCAAAAGAAACACCAACAAATACACAGAGTGATTCACATCAAGGAGCAGTCAGACTATGGTATGCTGCACAAGCCAGCATCAGGCATTGATGCCAGGTGATGGCAGTAACCAGTAAACGGCTGTGCCAACCCTTGGCAGCCAGGATTATTAGGTGTCATCTGCTGTCATCAGGACTGTGCAGAACTTCATTTTGCTGATTCATATTTTTCATCTGAATCAAGCAAAATAATCCTATGCTGATTGGTAACTCTGCTGTAGTGTCCATTTTAGTAGCTCTTTTAAGGTACGAATCAGCATAGACAGAATTCCACATATTAATATATCTTACTCAAAAATATTTCTTGCTCATCATATTTTTCATATTTATATTCCTTCATGGACTCACCTAATATTGAATTAATTATTTTAAGATATCCTTTTTTACATTTTACCATTATATAGATTGAAATGAGTTCCAGTTGAGGAAATGTAAACATTGAGTCATAATTTAGCAGGTAGTTATTTTAACACTGTTTTAAGATAAACTACATGCTTGATTTAGTTTCAATAAAAATGTGATGTTGACATTTACCAGGAATTATTTCTCAAGCTTCGTATAAAATAGGTATTTAAATTTTTTCAATGTTCAGATAATTGCAAAGTAAAATAATGCTGGGATTAAAAGTCATTGGCTTTCATAGATTATT
Organism: Dasyprocta punctata; assembly: GCA_004363535.1. Taxonomy (NCBI): domain Eukaryota; kingdom Metazoa; phylum Chordata; class Mammalia; order Rodentia; family Dasyproctidae; genus Dasyprocta; species Dasyprocta punctata. The sequence continues at coordinate 27,440 of RJWM01017220.1, read as the reverse complement.
TGTAATAACCATAAAATTATTTTAGTTAATAAGTTTGTTTCCAATCCTGTAGAACCCATAGTCCTTTATTTTATAAATTCTCCAATGATACGTGTTATGATTTAGATCAAGAGTGTCTTCTCAAAGCCTCATGTATGCAGAGGTGGAACTTTTGCATGATGATTGCATCATAGGAATGTTAGGCTGACTACGTGGTTCAGGATGTGGGGACTGGTTAGAGGTGGGTTACTGGAGGTGTGATCTGGGACGGTACAGCATACCACCCTCCCTGGCTTCTCCTGTCTCTCTCTGCTTTGTGGCCTCCAGAATGTGAGCAGCTTTTTTCTGAATCAGACCCTTCCACCATACAGTTCCGCTAGAGACTATGGACTGAACACTCTAAAATCTATGAGCACAAGTAAACCTCTTCTTTAAATTGTGGGTTTTGGGTCTTTTGTCCCAGCAACAAAGAATGTAACCATAATTGAGAGAATAAGCATCAGCTGGAACTCACAGTATTAATTCTAAAGCTTGAGCTTATGAGTTACTCAATAATAATCTCAAGAGGAAGGGCTGTGTATGGTGTACTTTTTCAAATGTTCTTAGGTCATCTATAATTTCAGGCAGATTAAAAAAAACAAAACATTGCATTGTCTCACTTATTCTTGTCTAGAACTTTTTATCATTCATGATGCCTCAACACTAAGCAAATTCCTGATATACAAGCTATATTGGACAATTGCTATCTGTATTGGGAGCAGATTAGCAATTTTAATAATAATTGGCTCCCTGATTTCCAAATGTAAGTCTACTCTGTAAGCCTATTTCTTACCACAAGGGAAGGTTAGTTTATGTTATATCTCTTAGATGGCATCAGAAAACTTCATAAACCATTTGCTACTTTAATCTCTGGTCATGACTGATGACAGCTAATGGGAAAAAATAGCTGAACTGCCACTTAACTACTTGACTTCTTCATTTCTGAATTTGGAGGTATCCGCTTGTAAAAGTGCCACCACTTATAAACATATTTGATAGTCATATAATCATTGATATCCTTCAGATATTTGTGTGTGTAAGTATATATGTTTTTGCTTTAGCAATGTGACTCAGAAAAAAATGGATTATATAATTTAGATGTTAGTGTCAGACATGAAGATGATATTGAGAGAAAGACCCTCAGTTCTTTGCATTTTATTCTGTATTAAATTTTTCTTATTTTAGTGTATTTCTGAAACGAATGCATGACAGTTTTCACATTCATATTCCATGCATTATATTGAACTAGATTTTGTTAACCTGAAAGTCTTTATTGGGTAGAACTCAGCTGAACTTTTAGGTTTAAATCAAATCAATTTGAATGAAATCAAGTTTAGAGTTTGATTTGACCTTGATGTCAAGCAAAATTTTTTCAATTTGGCTGAGAAATTGGGCTTTCAAGAGCCAAATTCATTTCTAAGCCTTTTTTTCTCTTTCCCTCTTTTAATTCTATTTCCTTCAGGTCAAAATTAATCAAATATAGCAGCATTTTATTATATTAATTTGATAATGTCAACCGACCGGTTGTGTTTTAAAATTCCAGATCTAACTTGTGAGACTCAAAATGTTGGAAAACCTTTTGGGAAAAATGGTAAAACATAAAAACTATTATTTGTTGGAAAGAATGAAAAAGGATGTTGAGAGAGCGTTATAGTTTTCAGTATGTCTACACAAAAACAAGCAAACAAGCAAAATATTCAATGATTAAGTGGTAAAGATACAAATTAGCCCTGCTTGACAAGGTCTCAGTTTGCTCATATGTAAAATCAAACTGGTAGACAGTTTACCATTTACTTGTCTTTACAAAGGGGAAAATTAGAAAATAAACTTTTAAATATAAATGTGAATTAAAATGTATGCCTTCTCCTCCATGTAATGGGCATTAAAAAAAAAAAATGAAGCCAGGTTAATTTCAGCCTAAGTCTGAGAAAATCTGAGAGCATCAATTCCATTTTTCCATAAAGACAGTCCTTGATGTTAAGGTAACAGAGAAAGATTTATCACTGTCATATCATTAATTTATTTATATTTTGCTTTTCACACTTAGAATAGAAATCCTATTTTTATACGTAAGTCTACTAAAAGAACTAATATCAAATTTTCTTACGTTTTTCGCTTTTCATATGCAATATAATTATTTAGTTTATTTATCTGACCCTACTGTGTGAATTTTTAATGAATTCCATATAACCCATTCTCTTTTTTTTTACTCTTTCAAAACTACTTACCTATTTCATTTAGATATCCTAAAGAATGTCAACCTTATGACACACAGATATAAACTTTGGCCTTAAAATACTGCACTAGTATACATTCCATCCACGGCGCAGCATATTTTCAGGTTAACACATATGCTTTGCCTTTATTTTGTTTGCTTTTTAAGCCCTTTTTATTCTGGTTTATGTAATCTTACTTGTTTCCTCTTTTAACTTTTGTAAAGCCTTTTCCTTTTTTAAGAGTATTCCAGGGTCTGTTCCATTGCATCCTATAGAATTTCATGCTGTGATTACTGTATAATAGGATATCAAGCTTTAATAATTGTTAGGTATCTCTTTTCACTGTTGAATCATGACTGACTGGGTACCATTTTCCTGGATCTATTGATTTGTACCAATATCCTTTCATCAAAAAGTGTGGCAGGGCTTTTTGTAGACAATATTTTGTTTTTTCATATGCTTTTTTTCTATGCCTGGGAGCAGTTATGTGAATACTTTCTTGAAGTCATAACTTGTTTTTTTCTTTTTAAAAAATATTTTTAACTGAGCCAGACATGATGACACATGCCTGTAATCCCAGCACTTCGAGGCAGAGGTAGGAAGACTGTCATGAATTTGAGGCCAGCCTGAGCTGCATTGTGGGTTCAAAGTCAGTCTGAACCAAATAATGAGATTCTGTCTCAAAAAGCAAACAAACAAACAAGGTTTTCAGCTAACCTTGCTCAATGGCACATTTATGTGAGGTTAGACAAAGTATAAAGTTAGAGGGGAAATGCTGCAAACCACCCTTTTAATGTATGTAACAAGTACAACAGAAGGAGAAAATTTCAAGAGCAACTTCTAAAACTCAATGGAAACTAATTAACCTCATAATTATGATTTATCACCCATTAAGATCAGCTAAGGGAAGAACAGCATAAGCAGAGTCAGGACAGTTACCAGATGCAGAGTTCCTGTTGTATTCTTCTCATAGTATGAAGATGTTATTCTTTCAGCATTTGTGTGTACCAGCTTGCATGATGTCTCAGTTGCCGACCTGAGGCCTGCAAAATCAACAAAACAAGACTAGTATTTAGTTGCTTAATGTTCCTTAGTTGCTATCAATTTACCCAGACCTCTGCTTATGAGGGTTGGGGAGTGGGGTTGTCCTTGATTCTAAGCCCATGCACCAGTGCCGCTCGGGCCCAGTGGGGTGGGTCCTCGAGGGGCCCATTCTTGTTCTCTTCTGGGAGACTGCATCGGTCGCACAGTCCCCCAGAAGGCAGATTAGTTGTCCTGTGGTCAGAGCCTCTCAGGCCCAGTGTGGTGGGTCTCTGAGCATCTCTTTGGAAGATGACAGTAGGCAATGTAGCAAATATGGGGGATTCTCTTCTGTCTTGTCTTCGAGGCCCAATATGGTTCTCATTGCTTTGCTTTACTCTGATTGTTATTATTATTATTTTTTGCTTTATTTTATATTCTGTTTTTATTGGTTTTATTCTGTTTTGTTTTTGGTTCAGTTCTACTATAACTGTTGGAATGGTCAGCTATTCTGAAGATAACAGGATATACTATAGCAGCTATTGTTTTCATAGTATCTTTCTTCGAAGTTCTGTACCAGTTCTGCTGCTTTGTTTTGATTGACTTTGTTCTGTTATGGTCTTTTGGATTTTACCATCTTTAAATTAAAAAATAAAATTAAGAAAAAAATAAAAATTAAAAAAAAACAATACATTAAATTCATTTTTGGGTTGAGAATTTTGGTTGAAGGTACTTAAAACAACTCAGAAACTTGAGGTAACATTGTCACTTGATGGAATTATAATAAAATTTTTCCTGCCTTCTGGGAAGGAATCATCACCAAAAAAAAAAAAAAAAAACTCCAGAAACTTATGTAGGATTCAGTAAAGACCCTAAAAATAATTTTTATATTAATGTACGTTTATAATTGCAATTTCCTTTTTTTATCATGTTGAACTTCTATTTTTTTCTTTAGCCAGATTGTCTCTGTCTTTATAGCCAAGTAGCTTTCCATTGGAGAAAAATGCCCTATCTTTCTTGTCCACTATGTAGCTAATGGGCAAGCTACCCCCACTTCTTTCTCATTTCCTGTCACATACAGCATTGTTCTCTCTCCTTTGACTTTCAGTCTATGAACCACCTTTCAAGTTTAATGTGTTTCTTGTATAAAGCATATTGGTGGATCCTGTTTCCTGATCCACTCTGCTTGTGTTTCTTTCTATTGGTGGATTGAGGCCATCTACGTTAATGGTTAAGGCCAAAATACACTGCCTCGTCTCTGCCATACCACTTTCCTGCAGTTGGCTGCCCACTTTTCCTCTCTATTAAATTGTCTGCCCCACTTGGTGATATCCCTCTGCCACTGTTTCTGGAGATGTGGTCTTTTTTATCTCTCTCTAAAATGTCCTTCAGTATTCTTTGTAGGATTGACTTGGTGGTCATAAATTCCTTCAGTTGTTCTTTGTCACGAAAGTACCTTGTTTCTCCATTAATTTTGAAAGATAGTTTTGCAGGGTACATCAATATGGGTTGGAAGTTGTTTTCTTTCAGGGCTTGAAATACTTTATTCCAAGCTCTTCTTGATCTGATGGTTTGTGTTGAGAAATCCTGTGATTCTGATGGGTTTTCCTTTGTAGGTGATTGTGGCCTATTCCTGCCAATGGTCTGCACAAACTTACCACCAATCAGCTACCATCCCCTACGAGACTGCTGTTTCTGCTCCTCTCCCCGGATACCGCCCTCTCCTTTTTCCCTATTGGCCCACACCCACTATACGGACCTCAGTCTGCCTAGATACTGTCAGCCTCTTCTCCCTCATTGGCTCTCACTCCCTATTGGCCCGCACCCTCTATGTAGCCTGCTGTACTTCCATAATAAAGTTGGATCTGCGCCATCAGCCTGATCTCCACGTCTCGTCGCGTTGGTGCGGTCCTGCCTGGGGTGAGGCCCATCCGGCCTCAGGTGATCTGTTTCTTTTCTCTAACAGCTTTTAATATTCTGTTATTATGTTGAATTTCTGGGATCTTGATCTTTGTTATGTAACGTGGCATTTAAATACATTGTAGTTGGAAAATTAGCCTCTTTTCTTGATCAAACTATTTCTATTTGTTTATAGGTTTTTGTTTTGCTCTGTTTCAAAGTTTCTCACCATCTGTAATTTCAGGATAAAACGTGCCAATTTTGTTTTAGACTATTAATGATTTAATATTTCCAATGTTTATTATCCTTCAACATTTTGTGGATGCTAGCGGAAGTCATGAGACTTCTAGGTTGGAGACAAGGCCTTTATTACTTATAGCACACCAAGCATTGTAGCATTTTTATAATGGTACCTTGTTCTCCTAAATCACAGAGTAGCACACAGCAGTGCAGATAGAAGGTTCTTGTTTTTCTTTCACATACAAGGACTCCAGATGTTAGACTGGCTCAGTATTATGTGATGCATGTTAAGTAAAATTTTCCAAGGCTTTCCCCATAGGGAGACATTGTATTTATTACGTTAACAAAAAAAAAAAAAAACCTTATGTGTTTGCTTGGTTGAGTTGCTATTTCTATGCTCCAAACTTTTCACAATATACACATCTCTAAAAAAATACCCTGGGATAAAAGTTGACAATGAATTAACAAGATATGCAAAAATGAGAGAACTCTGAAATATTTTTTCCCAACACTCTATGGTGCACTCCCAGTATTCACCCAGTTTTCCACTTAGAAAAACTCTTAGAAAGATTTATAAGATGTGATTTTAATTTGAAATTTAGTTTTGCCCCAACAAAAGTAAAACTGTCCAAATTAATTTAATAAACCTGCCATTCTCTGTTTATTAAAACTTTGACACACAAATATTTTTTCATATATAATCCCAACATGAAATATAGTAAAAGATGTCTTTTACATGAAGGAGTAACAATTTTTCTGATAGGTAAGGGCCCTTTAAAAAGCAAGGATAGACTTAATCTTTGTGGAACCTGGAAGAAACAGATCAACAGAAGTCAAAATTAAAGGTGGGTTCCAGACTATCTGAGCTGTTGCACAACTCAAGAGCCAAGAGAGACCATGGAAGAAACAGGAGGATTTGTTTATTTTATGTGTATACTGACCTACTCATGTCCAAAAGGACTGAACTGCAAAAAAGGAAGGGCTCCAGGTTTTGTACCTTTTCTCAAATGGTTTTGACATGAAATTGGAAAGGGATATAATGGAAGTTATGGAAGCAAGTAAAAAGCAGTTCTTTATTCAGTGATAATTTTGCAATTTAGACTTTAAAGAACACAGATTTCAGGATGTCACAGAACTCTGCTTATAGGAATAGTTGTCAACCTTATCTGTATTCCTAAAAGAAAATAGAACATAGTTGTCAACCTTTATCAGTATCAGAGCAGAGGTTAGTGACTACAGGAGAAGGAATTCAAGGAGAAGCTACTGAAGACCAGCAGGGAAAAAAACTTATTTTCCTCTAAATTCTGCTTTAGAGTAATATTTCTATCATTTTCACTTTAAATTTTGTACTTCCTACTTATACATGAGTTGCATGTTAAAAATAATATTTCTCTTATCCTAATTCATATATGCCAATTCCTTTTCTTCCTGTCTGACTTTTATCCAATTTTCAAATAATTTTGGTTTTTGATGCCTTTTCATTATCAAACAAATGTGGCTATTTTTCATTTCTTTTTCATCAGTCCTCTGCTCTATCCCATGAAGCTCTTCCATTTTCCTGCTCTATTGTGTAACAAATCACTACAAAGAGCATCTTAAATAATAGTCCTATATTATTTCACAGAAAGTTCTGACAAAGTCAGAACTGTATGCACAATAGAGTGAGGTTGCTAGATTGTCTCTTCAGCAATGGTTTCAGTGCTGAATACAAGGTTTGACTGGACTCACTTCTTGGTATACTTCAAGAAAGAATATACTTCAAAGAATCATACATATTGTTGGCACAATTCTTTTATTTTTGTATTATAAGGATGACATTCCTCTTTCTTTTCTGATTGTCAATAGAAGGCTGATCACAGCTTCTAAATATTACTCCCAGAGTTTTCCTATGACACCTTCATTTTTCAAAACCAGCAATAGACACACTTGCTCTTATAATCTCTTTACTCTTCCCTCTGTGTCACCAGGAAGAATATCATCACTTTTGTTGCCTTTAATTAGGTTTCTGTTGCTGTGTAACAAAGAACAAAACTTCTCGGTTCAAAGGAAGTGCTATGTGTTGGAAGTCTGCTGTGGCACGAGTAAGATCTCTACCGAGACTATAACAAACGTAAAATTAAGGTATTGGCCTGTCTGGTCTATTCGACTATAAAAACAATCCCAAGACTTATAATGACAAGAGGTTTATTTACCTTACAGTTCTGGCAATTAAAGAGCATCCTACCACCATCCAGTTCAGGCTGCATCACAACACCACAACATGGTATTGAGGCAGAGAGGCAATAGATCTTGTGAAGAAGCCAAGTGTCTGGGGTGACCAAACTATATAATAATCTGTTCTCCAGAGATCTAGCAAACACCTGCAAATTCCAACCTACTCTGAGAGAACATTCATGAGGGTTCAGCTCCAGTGACCTAATTATCTTCCACCTGGTGCCAACTAAATTGCATTAAATAGAGGGATTCACTATGACTTCTGTGGTAGAGTCAAACCACAGAGTGGTCTGACTGTTTATCTAAAAGTCTCTAGGAAGAACTGCTTCAAGTTATTCCTGGTGTTGGAAGAATTCAGTCCTCCATGGTGAGGAATAAATTTCCACTTAGTGCTCTTTGTGCTCATGAATCACTCTCCATGCCTAGGGACACCTCTTAGCTCCTATATGTGCAGCTCCCAGAATCATTTTGCATCGTTAATAATAGTTTTCACCCAAGTCTGCTGGAGCCCTTCTGTTTTTCTTCTTTGCAGTTGGCCAAAAAAATTTTCCTTTTGAAGGACTTACCTAATTAGTTCAGACCCATTCAGAATAACCTCTTACTGTGTATGACCTAATAAAATAATGCATTCATATATCATCTTATTCACAGATTTAACCATTCTAAAAGGGGAGGAAGTTATAATACCATGAGTATCAATGGGGTTATTTTAAAATTCTGACTATTCTTAGGGATCATAGAGTTAGGCCTCTCCCACCTAGGATAATCTCCCTTTCAAAAATCAATGGTGCTTAGTAACATATTATCATAGATGTGACAATCAAACATATATATCTTGCTAATGCTCATTTAGAAATACTATACAAATGGTGGATCATTGAAATTTATTATAGAGTTTTACTATCATGCCTATTATGTAAGGAAGTTGTTGTCTGCTTCTCCAGAAACATGTAGAATGTTACCTCTAAAGAATAAAAAATAAGTAGTGCAAACTTTGGTCAAGACATTTCACTTTAGTAGTCAAGAAGATCTGTTATTACACATGACACAATGATTTATGGCATAATTGTCAATAGAATTAAAACATATAGCTGCAAATAGTTTTGTTTCTATACTTTACTACTTAAGTAGATGTTATAATCCTGTTTTGCAAAGTTTGCATTATTTTGCACTAGAACAGAAATGAATTAATCAGAATTAATTATTGGTATAAGTTTTAACACATCGGTGAATGCAATCAGAGATATTATTAGCTTCAAATGTGATGAAAGTGATGATATTTTCTGTGGGAAATAAGATATTACTTATCTGTTGATGAGTGTCAATATTACCACACACTTATAAGGGTAAACTGAGGACTGTTTATTATTCACAGTTTTTTTACAAGTCAGGAGTTTGCTGAGTTCTCTGCTTATGGTTTTAGAGTATTGTAATCAAAGCGCTATTGGGTTATGTTAAAAAATGAAGGCTCAAATTTGAAAGAATCCACTTCCAAGCCCATTCAGATTTATTTGCTGTATTCATTTCTTTGTGATGGTGTAACTCAGTGCCATGGCTCTTTCCTTGCTCTTCACCAGAGACTGTCCTTCCCTCCCCAAAGAAGCTGAAATTTCCATACTATGTGGATGCCACTCAACATGAACACTAACTTCAAAGAGTTAGCAAGGAGCCTCTAACTGGAATATTTTAGCAAGGCGGAGTCTTATGTTTAAGTAATATAAGCAAAAGAGGACTAGTTTGTCACCTTTGCAATGTTCTATTTGTTAGAAAAAAAATCACAGGTCTCATTCCTACCCATGGTCTGTAAATTTTAAAAAGTCTTAAATGAAGGACTTTGTGTGGGATGAAGGTGCTTTAGAATTCATCCAACACTGGAGGATAAAGACTTGCCAAGCCACCATGGAATAAAGATTTCTAGGATGGAAGGAATTATTATGAGCTTTAATGATAATGTTTGAAAAGATAGATTTTGAGGCATATTGTTTTAAAATCTATCACACAAGACAATTCTCTTGATTTCCTATGGAATGTGATAGTTACAGCCACTTAAAATGAATGATGAAGTAGGGAAAACCTAAAAATTTCCAAGATTAGAATAGTTACATCTAGAGAAAGGTGCACTAGAAGTGTGTCCTGTAAATGATGTCATCTTCCATGTATCTATCAGTGAAGTCTGAGAGTGTTGAAATTAAGCCCAAACCAGTTTAAACACAGTTTATTAACATAATTAGAACAATTGTTAGGTAATTTAAAGGGGTTCACAATATTTTAGTAGTATAACTGGTATAGTTGAGGTGTACTATTCTTGCTGAAGAGATTAACAGATATTTTATTCATTTTTTCTTCGAATTTCATTCCTTGATAAGTTTTACATAGAGGAATACTGATAATTTCCAAGTCCTCAAGCTCTAATCACATCAAAAGCAAATCACCTTACTCTGTTAGATCCCAGAGCTATTCATGAAAACAGTGTGATCCTCCATGAAGTTTACCTAGTCCTGTCTGTACTAATCACCTTGTCTTGTGGGATGGGAAGCTGCAAATGGATAAGCTGTATCATGAGTTTTCTCTGTGGTGGATGCCCTTACCGTATGATTAGTATCCAAAAAAGCTGAGGGGACATGAACTACAGACTAATAAAATGTCAGCCATTCTTTCCACCATAATAAATAATAAAGTTGTTGTGAAGTCATTGTAGTATTTGTGTAGTTGTACACATTTTAATTTTATGTAATTGCATATGAAATAAGGTTAATTTTAAATCTATTTAATGGAAAATAAATATTTAACTGACTTAATAATGAGGAACATTTAGCAACATTGGGAATGTAAAAAGACATATGTGGATGGTAAAGAATATAGTGTCTGAAGAATAGTTGTTATTTTTCTGAGATTTTTACTTAAATTGGTAAATTTAAGATTTGTAATCAATAGAACACTGGTCATCTGGAGCGTCAGTGTTAATTTACAGATAATTCACTGTAATGACTTGGACAGCATTAGTGACTGCATTTCTATATGAAGCTCTTTATCCATTCTGAATGTCTAATCACAATGAACCTTGCTTATTTTTTAATTTTAAAAAGCAAAACAGAAAAAAGAGTAGAAATAATGCAGAATTTCAAAAAAAGTAAGAAATCGGTGCTATTTAATATACTACATATTGTTATCTTAGAAGTAGTTGTTCAAGTTACAAGATCGAGGCATAAAAAATGATCAGACAATCAAACAATGACAACACAAACTATTCTTTTTGATGAACTAACAGAGGATTAGTAGTATAGTTATCTAGCTTACATATGTATACATACACACAGTTTTATGTGTATACCTACATACATATAATCTTTTCATTTTTTCCATTTCTCCTTTCCCCACCTGGCTATTCTTTAATTTTGAACACTTTATTTCCCTTTCATTATTACAATATCTATTGTACATTTTGGATCTTATTACTTTTTCAGTTTTTTAATTATTATTTATTTTTTTACACTAGTGAGACAATACAATATTTACAAATGTAAGTCTGATTTATTTCGCTTATGAGTATAGTCTCAAGTTGCCTCCATTTACCTATAAAAGCCTCAAGATCATCCTTTAAATAATATTCTATTATATAAAAATACCACATCTTTTTGATCCATTCTGTGGTTGATGGGCATTTTGGTTGTTTCCAAGATTTAGCTACCACAAATTGTGCTGCTATAAACATGGGTGCACATATATCACTGTGACATGACACTTTTAGTTTTTCTAGGAAAATACCCAGAAGGGGAATAGCTGCATTGAATGGAAATTGCAATCCTAGTTTTTTGAGGAATCTTCTTACTGATTTCCACAGTAGTCGCACCAGTCGACACTCGCATCAACAGTGGAGAAGGGCTCCTTTTTCCCCACAGCTCCACCAACATTTGTTATCAGTTGATTTCTTGATGGCAGCCATTCTTTATACAGTGACACAGAATCTCAGTGTTGTTTTAATCTGTATTTCTCGAATGATCAGTGATGTTGAGCACTTCTTATGTATTTATTTGCCATTTGTATTTCTTCATCTGAGAAGTGCATGTTCATCTCATATGTCCGTCTTTGGATCAGGTCTTTAGTTTTCAGCTCATAGGTCTTTTACATTTTTGTTAGGTTGATTCCTAACTATTTCATTTTTTGGTTGGTATTATGAAAGGTGTTATATCCCTAATTTCTTCTCAGTGTGTTTTTTGTTTGTGTACTGGAATGCTATTGATTTTTAAGTGTTGACTTTGTATCCAGCTATACTGCTGAATATGTTTGTTAGCTCTAGTAGTCTTTTGATGGATTTTCTAGGGTCTTCCATTTAGAGTATCCTGTCATATGCAAATAGTGATAATTTAACTTCTTCTTTCCCTATCCTTATTCCTTTTATTTCTCTATCTTGTGTGACTGCTCTGGCTAATGTTTCCAGAAATATATTGAATGGGAGTAGTGATAGTGGACAACCTTGTCTTGATTTGATTTTAGAGTGAAAACTTTCAATTTTTGTTCATTTAGTATAATGTTGGCTGTTGGTTTGTCATAGGTGGCTTTTACCAGATTGAGGTAGATACCATCTATTCTAAGTTTCTGTAAGGTTTTTATCATGTACAAGTGTTGGACTTTATCAAAAGCTTCTCTAGATCTATTGAGATGATCATGTGATTTTTGTCTTTGGCTCTATTGATATGGTTTATTACACTGATTAATTTTCATATGCTAAACCATCCCTGCATTCCTGGAATAAATCCCACTTGGTTATGATGTATAATCTTCTTGATGATTTGCTCATTCTATTTGTGAGTATTTTATTGAGAATCTTTGCATTGATGTTCATTAGGGAGATGGGCCTGTAGTTCTCCTTTTTGGTTGGGTCTTTCTCTGGTTTTGGTGTCAGAGTAATACTTGCCTCCAGGAATGAGTTAGGGAAGAAGCAAATTGAGAGTTTGAGTAGTATTGGCATTAAATCTTCTCTAAAGTTCTTGTAGAATGCAGCTTTGTATCCATCAGGACTTTGGCTTTTCTTTGTTGGTAAGTTTTTAATCATGTCTTCAATTTCAGTGGCTGATACTGGGTTATTCAAAATAGTTATATCTTCTTGATTCAACTTTGGTAATTCATGCGTTTCTAGAAATTTGTCCATTTCCTCTTTGTTTTCCACCCTATGTGAGTAAAGATTTTCAGAGTAGGTATTCATGATCTTCTGAATTTCCATAGGATCTGTAGTAATTTCTCTCTTTTCCTTCCTTATTGCATGAATTTGAGTGTTTTCTTTCTTTTTCTTGATAAGGTTAGCTAGAGGTTTATTGGTTTTGTTTATTCTCTCAAAGAACCAGCTCTTTGATTCATTAATTCTTTGTATCATTTTCTTAGTCTCAATTGCATTAATTTCTGCTCTGATCCTTATAATTTCCTCTTTTCTATGAGCTTTGGGTTTGACTGGGTCTTCTTTTTCTAGAAGGTGTAGGTTTAGGTTGTTTATTTGTGCTCATTCTGTTTTCTTGGTGTGACAATTTATTGCTGTATATTTCTCTCTTAGGACCACTTTCACTGTTTCCCACAAGTTTTGATATGTTTTATCTCCATTATCATTGAATTTTAGGTATTCTTTAATTTCTTCTTTAATTTCATCCATAACACATTGGTTGTTCAAGAGGTTGTTATTAAATTTCCAAGTGTTTATGAAGGTTTTGCAGTTTCTTTTGCCATTAATTTCCAATTTCAGTGCACTATGATCGGATAATGTGCATGGGATAATTTCAACCCCTTTGCATTTACTTAGACATGTTCTATGGGCCAATATATGGTCCATTTTAGAGAACATCCCATGTGCAGCTGAGAAAAATGTGTATTCTGATGTGATTGGGTGGGACACTCTGCCAATATCTACTAAGTCCATTTGTTCACAGGGTTGATTCAGTTCTGTTATTTCTTTGCCAACTTTTTGTCTAGTTAATCTATCTCTTTGTGACAATGGGATATTAAGATCTCCTTTTACAATCGTGTTATTGCATATTTGGTTTTACATGTCTATTAGCTTTTGTCTTATATAGGGTGCTCCTGTACTTGGTGCATATATATTCATGATTGTTAGCTCTTCCTCTTGAATTTTCTCCTAACAAGTATGTAATAACCTTCTTTATCTCTTTGGATCATTTTTTGTTTGAAGTTCACACTGTCTGCAAACAGAGTAGCTATGCCTGCTTTTTTCTGGTTTCCAATTGTGAATATTGTTTTCCATTCTTCGACTTTAGTCTATGAGTTTTCCTTTGAGTCAGATGTGTTTCTTCTATACAGCATATTGTTGGATCCTGTTTCTTGATCCATTCTGTCAACCTATTTCTTTTAATTGGTGAATGGAGGCCATTTACATTGATGGATATAATTGATATATACTGGCTCAACTTTGTCATGTTATTTTCCTGTTGTTGGTTTTCTGCTTTTGCCCCTTGTTTAACTGCTAACCCTGTCTGGTGGTTTCTTTCTGTTATTATTCTAGATATTGTAGTCATTTTTATCTCTATCATGATGTCTTTCAGTACTGTTTCTAGGGTTTTTCGGTGGACATGAATTTCTTCAGTTGTTCTTGGTCATGGAAGTATCTTATTTCTCCATCACTTTTGAAAGAAAGCTTTGCAGGGTGCATCATTCTGGGTTGAATGTTGTTGTCTTTCAGGGCTTGAGATACCTTGCTCCAAGCTCATCTTAACTTGAGAATTTGTGCTGAAAAGTCTGCCATGATTCTAATGGGCTTTCCTTGATAGGTGAGTTGTGTCTTTTCTCTAACAATTTTTAATATTCTGTTTTTATGCTGTATGTCTGGAATCGTAATTATTATATGTTTGGGTGTAGATTTATTTTGATTATGACTTTTTGGCATTCTATATGCCTCACTTATCTGCTTATCTGATTCTTTTCCCATGTTTGGGAGATTTTCCACTATTACTTCTGTGAATAGTTTTTTTTTTTAAGTCAGTTGCGTTAACATTTGCATTTTCATTGATGCCTATCTGTTTTATATTGGTTCTCTTTGCATCATCTTGAAGCTGTTGCATTGTTATTTCATGCTCCCTTGTTATTTTTACAAGTTTTTTCCTTTCATGATCCCTAGCTCCAATCCTGTCTTCGAGATCTGAAAGCCTATCCTCAGCTTCATTTAAACAATTTCACTAGCTTTCATGGAGTTTTATTACTATTATTATTATTATTATTATTATTATTTCCTGGATATCTCTTTGTATTTGTTTCATGCATTCTATTTCTTTCCCAAGTTACTCATTCAAGGTTTCCATCATTTTCCCATGCTCCTGTACTTTTTTTAATCTATGTCTTCTCTAGCTAGGCTCAATGGTTCCTTTACTAAGGTTGTCATTTCTTTCTTTACCTGAGAGATTATTTCTAATCTGATTTCCTCTTTAGCTTCATGGATTTGTTTCTTCATTTCACTTGCTATCTTTTCAAAAATTTCATATGTGTGACTTCCAATGTCCTTTATTTTAATGTCCCCTGTACTTGTTCCTGATGGACTGGACATTTGAGATTGCATTTTGCTTTTTCTTCTTGTTATTTTCACCTCTTGGGTTAATATTCTGGTCTTTCAATCCCACTAGTCTCTAGTGACTGTCACGTGTGTCTTAGGGTCCTACTGTATGGGTAATTTTTGTCCAATTGCTGAGTCCCTCAATGAAAGGGAGGGGCCAGTCACCTGGATTTCTCCTGCAGGTCTTGTTGGGTGACTAGCCTAGGAGTGTTGATGTAATCCAACCCTTAGCTCCTATTGTTACTGTGGCTTTAGGCTGTTCCATGCTGCCATATTTACATGGCTATATTGTGTGCCTCAGCTTGGATGCTACTGTGTCACTGGGGGTCTCCTAGGCTCTTTCAAGTTCCTCCAGGTTGGGAGAGGCCTTGTCAGCCCTCTCTTCAACCTGCCCAGTGTTCTCTGTATGGAAGAAGTACTAACCCCGACTCTTGTCCGGCTTCCAAAGTCCTACACCTGAAGGGGAGGACTTATTGCTGCTCCTGCTGACCCAGTGAAGTCCTCTACTTGAGGCAGAAGCTCACTTCATAGTTGCAGGCCCACTGAGGTCCTCTGTGTGGGTGAAGGGTTACTGAGGCTTCCACCAGCCCACCAGGGTTCTGCAGGTGGTGGACAGATTGCTGATGGTACCTAGGCTGTTGAGGTCACCGGGGTGCAGGGGGCGGTGCTACTGACCATGATCCACCAGTTGCAGAGTCTCCAGGGTAGGGGAAAGTGCTGTCATCTTGCTTCTTTTGAATAATTAAACCAGAAACTCCCTGTGTCATTTCCACTGCTGTAGATTTATATTTGCATTTCCATATAAATTTTAAAATCAACTTTCTAAATTCTGTAATTAGCCATTTGGTATTATTACTTGGAAGACATTCAAAGTATTGATCAAGAAAAGGAGAACTTCTTTTATTTTTTAATTAATTAATTAAATAATTTTTTTGAGATAGGATCTCCCTGTGTAGTCCTAGCTGACCTTGAACTCAAAATGTAGTCCAGGCGGACCTCAAACTTGAACACCGTAGTCCACTTGCCTCAGTCTCCCAAGTGCTGGAATTACAGACTTGTACCACTATGCCTGACAGAAATTCCTTATTAAGAAATTCAAATCTTGAACATTGTATAGTTCTGCACTTAGTTAAAATTTTTTTAGTTGTCTCAGCAGTGTTTTATATTTAGTATAGATATCTTTCATATATTTTAATTTCATTTTCATGCAATATTTTGACTTTTAAAAGGTAGTTTTAGTATTGATTTTGTTCACCATTTTTATTGCTACTATATAGAAGTAAAATTAAACTTACTTTTTTCTACCATGAATCCAGCAATCATGGTAGGTTCATTTCTTAGTTCTAGTTGTTATTATTTTATTAAGGATTGTGAATCCAAAGTTTTATTTTTTTCCTTTTCAAACTCTGTCTTTCCATTGCCTTGTTGCTAGAATATTTATTGCAAAATTACATATAAGTGGTGAGAAAGAACAGGAAGCATTGAAGAAATATTTAATATATTAACTTTGGTATTTTTTAGTGTACTAACTGTAGAAATATATGTGTTTTGTGGATACATTATGTATTATGTTCAGCATTTTTCTATTGAACTTTCAATGAACACTAAATGTTGTCAAATGATATTTTCATAATATATTGAAGTGATTGGATACATTTTTCTATGTATAATCAATGTGGTGAACTAATCTACTTGATTGTTAATGTTGAATCAATTTTGCACTTTTGAAATACAAATTATTTAGCAGTAGATTAATTTATACTGTACATATTGTTTGGCTTTGATTTTTTAAGTAAATATTAATGTATGTTATATTATTTGGTTTAATTGTGATATATTGATTTGGTTTCATATAAAGGCTACAATGGTTTCTTTTTTTGTGTGTGTGTGGCACCAGGGATGGAACTCACAACTTCATGCCTGCCAGGCAGGCACTTAAGCTGCTTAACCAAACTCCTGGCCCTAGTTTTTTGAGACAGGGTTGCACTATGTAGTTCAGGCCAGCCTTATGCTCACGTTGTAGCCCAAGCCAGCCTCGAACTCACAACACTCCTCCTACCTCAGCCTCCCAAGTGCTGGGATTAAAGAAAGACTACAATAGTTTCATTAAATTAATTGAGAAATTTTGTTTATGCCTCATATCACAAACATACAAGTATCAAAAAGCAGCTATGTGAGGTGATGAGAATGTTAATTAATGTGATAGTATTTTTTTCTCAATATATCCATGTATCAAAACATCACATTGTGTACCTCAAATATATAATTTTATTCATTAGTTACACCTGTTATAATCTGGGTTTCCAATACAGTAGTTTTAACACATGACATGTAATTTATGGAATTATTCTATAATATTCACCCAAAAAGTCAAATGCAGAGGAGTGCAAGAGATTTGTTCATGCACTGGAAACCCAAATAATCCAGCTGTGGGCCTGGATTCCATGGCAATGTCCTACATGAGTCAGTTGGAGGCTTACAGCCCTTGACCATGCCTCATTCAACTTTATGTGAAGCATTTAAACTAGGAAGGCCTAAACACCAATGGTGAAAGCTAGATAATTTGTGCCAGTGGTATAAATGATCTATGCCACTAGACTGAGAGATCTGCACTGAAGCTAAGAAGCAATGCTCAAATTAAGGACCACAGTTCCCCCTAAAAATTCACAGCTACCCTCAGTAATAGTGAGGACTCAAGCTCTTCTGATGATGAGACCAGTTGTGTTTGTATCAGGAAAACCAGCATGACAAGCTTCTCCAGGAGAATCAACAGCGTATCATCTTCCCAACCAGTTCTCCTTTTGTGCTGTTGGTAACAATCCTCAGGTGGGCCTTCTACACCCAGAACCACACTGATTCAGTTCAGCTGGGTGTTCAAGTTGACCATTACTAATCCACCATGATACCTCAACAATTCCTGACAAAATTTACTCAGATGTGGACTAGTTGTGATTTTTATTGTATTTATACACAGGTTTGTTGATTTTTTGATTCTAGATATTGATGTCATTAAAATAATTTAGAAAGAATTGAAACATGACTTCTTCAAATACTTTTTTATTTACTTCATTTCCTTTCTTCCCTGATTTCATTTGAATGTATATTAAATGAGCTCATTTCATCACTATGTTGACTGAGAATATTTCCATTTAAAAATAATTTATTTGTAATTTATTCAGTGTGGATAATTTCTATTAATCTATATTTTGACCTATCTTTCCATCTGCTAATTTTAGTCTGCAGTTAAAACCATCAAAATTTTCATTTCCCACTATATAGTTTCTAATTCTAAAATTCTATTTATTTTAAAATGTATTTCCTATGTTTTGTGTAAATGAATTATTAAAGCCAGGCATTGTAGTGCTTGCCTGTATTCCCAGCTCTCAGGCTGAGTAGAGGGTTGCAAGTCTGGGTCCCATCTGTGCAAATTATTGAGACAATCTGAAAATACAAAAATATAGAAAAGGAGATGGAGATGTAGCTCAGTATAGCACTTTTGTATTCAATTCACTGGTGCTTCTAAATAAATAAATAAATAAATACCTAGCTAATCCATAGTTTGTTCAATTTCATATCTTTTTCTTTAAATGCTTGAACATTTTTATTACAGCAATTTTACAGTCTCCCCAACTGTTTCTAACATACTGGTCCTTTGTAGATCAGTTTCAACTGACCGCCTTTTCTATTGGTCATGTTGTTATTTATAAGAACATACAGTGATTTTTGATGTATACTTGACATTATGAATGATCTCACAGAACTCTTGATTTTGCTATCTTCTGATAAAATACTATTTTTGTTCTATTGGATAGTGAGTTTCAGAGGCATTATACTACAAATAGTTCTCTTGACTAGGTAGCAGTTGTGTAGTAATTTTACCCTTTTGGATTTTTCATTCTCAGGCAGTTCTAGACTCTCCCCTGTACAGGTACAAGCTGTTCGGTGAAAGTTTACACATATTTTGGGGATCAGTAGACTGTGGCTCTGTTGTCTGAGTTTTTGTTCTCTGCTTCCCAGGTTGTCTGGAAGTTCCAACAGTATCTTGCAGTTCATGGAGCAGGAGGGCACCAACTATGCATATCATTTCAGGCTAACTTAAACCACACAGCCATGGGTACCTTTTGGAGAGAAATCCTAAAACACAACTTCTAGCCATTATGGTACCCTTTATTCAGGAATCAGCTGTCTCTCAGTTTTTTGTTTGCTTTTGGCAAGTTTCAAGTGCCTTCATGTGGTCAGCTTTAATTTTAATGTTCAGACTTGTTACTTTTACTTGTAAAATATATACATGCTCTTCTTCCATTTCTTGAAGAACACCAGTACTGCCAGTTTTGCCTTTAGTTATGGGTATCATGTTCATAGATTTTTCTTTTACCTCTATAATATGTGTATTTATAAACAATTACTATATTTCACAAGGAAATATAATTAGATTTTTTAACCACAGATAAATTATTTTTTGAGATGTGGCACTGGTTTCATTTATTTTCTAAACTACCTATTTGTTTCTATACTTTTCTGCATGTAATGTGTTCTTCTGTCAAAATACTCTGATAAATGATGCATCTTGCTATACTTTCTTGGAATTTTTGTCAAATTTGATGCTAGAAATGTTTATTTCAAAGTCAGAAGTAGACCATAAATGCGTACAGAGGCTACTGCCAAGGGAGTATCTTTGTCTATGTTTCCGAAGCCCCCTATAGCTGTTCTAAATCGTTTTGGGATACATTGTTTTCTTTGAAGGCTAGGTCTCGTTTGCTGTGTATGGTATTAAAATGTTTTAATTCTTTTTCACTTGGGAATCAGATGAGGAAATGGTGGTCAGACCAGACTATAGGGTTGGTACTAGCAAAATAATTCCATGTTCATCCTTTCAGCTCAACTCTATTTACTGGTACCATTCTCCCTCCATTTCATTGTACCCCCATGTTTGACTCTGCTGTGTGAATCATGGGAAGTTTCTCTTTTCAACTGCAGTTACCATTTGTGAATACTGAACTCTGGCTGCCAGACTCCACTCTATCCATAAATAGGAAGACATTTTTCATGCCCCCATAATCTATTTCCTGTCTTACCTGTTTTTATGAGATTATTTTGGTATTGTTTTATCAGATCCTTGGCGCAAACAGAAACAAATATGTGGGTTTGATTGGTAACTTTGAACTTAACTACCTTCTCCTGCCTATTTTATTGTTTTAAACTGTTGTTGTTGTCAGGAAAAACATTGATCTTTCATACCAAAACTTTTCAAATGCAGTGTCCTTTTTCAATTCCGTATGGTTGCTTTTTAAAAGCCAGATCAAAATGTTTTATATATAATCCTGTTAGATTATATTTCATGGCCCTCTTGTTAACCTTTTAAAGTGCTTTTGACTCTATTTTGTCATCCAAAATATCACAGCTCTCTCCTGCCAGTATGCCATCTGTGATGACATATGGTGATTTAACTTCTACAGCATGATTTGAAAAGGATCATTGCGTTACCACCAGCCTGAATTCCAACTTAGAAAACTAACCTGAGACCCCTTTCCAGGTGCAGAAGGAAATAGTTTCTTGGTACAGTATTTTGCAATTGTTCCCTTGATACAACTAAAATTATTTGTTCACAGGAGAGGCAGTAAAATTTGAGGGACATTAAATGCCTGGTATTTAAATGCATGATATCTATAAATTTCAAAAATATTAGGTTATAAGCTTTCCTGACATTGTGGGTGAAAACATTCAGATTGAAGTGCTTTGCTGCATCCGAAATTGAGAATAAAATTTGAACCATAGCTCACATCTCTAAAGCTCCTGTTCTTTCCATGGTGTATCCTTTGATTTTGGTATAATATCTGAGCTCACAAATTCCAGTTTAACCTACATCTTGATCCTTGACTCATACTTTAAAAGAAGCATCTCAATCTGCTGTCATTTAGTGTATTTCTCAGAAAGGATTGTACTTGTTATAATCAACAGGATTTCTGGATGTTGACAGTTGTTTAGTTAAGTTCCACAAGTTATCAAATGCCTCCACAATTTTCTTTATTGTCCTCAAGGGAAGAAAAATAACTTCGAAACTCCACTCCATCTGCACTCCAATCGGTTAGAAAGAGATTCCCCAAAAGCAAGAAGTACATAATAACTTATTATCCCTCCGTTTAAGTCTCTTTGACACTGACTTCACCCCTGGTTAGAACTAAGTGGTCATCCATTAGTACTAGAGAGATGGGGAAATGCTTCAGAATACTATTTGATCTGCCTTCCCAGTTTATATCACTTTAAAGATAACTGTTCTATCATTATTAATAACATATTCTTTTTTTTGATTAGCTTATCTTAGCATTGATGTTATTAATAAGCTTACATATATTTTTAGTTAAATGAATTCTGTGCTTTATTCTGTTTCTTACTTTCACATTCCAGATCCTGCGTGTGAGATCCACCTACTTTCCAGCATGTACACATAGCTGAGTATTGTATCCACTGACCTGGACTCCCTCAGGTACATTCAGATTTCCATTACCTCACAGCACAAACAAGTTGTATATATTCTTGTGCACATACTCTTATGGATTCTTCTGAAAAAAATTGTTGGCATTCATATACAGACAGAAAAATGTGGCTAATATCGCATTATATTGCACTCCAGTATATATATCCAAAGTGCATAAATTTTCTTGTTGTATAGGTCACTGCTACCTGAGTGGAATTTCTAAATTGTACAAGCTTAATATGCATAATGATTTTTGCTATTTTAAGTTTAATATCTCTGCTAATATTATGTGCCTCTCTTTATAATGTTCTTTAAATTTTTTAGTAATTTTTCTGTCTCTGAAGATTACAGATTTTTCACTGTTGTTTAATAGTCTCTAATTTTTCTTTATGATTTGCATGTGATCTTTACATATTTAGGTGCTATCTAAATCTCAGATTTAGAAATGTAAATATGTTCCCTGAAGCTCTTTTAACATACTAACTTCATTTTAATTAACACCATCAAATCACTTAATGAAAATAATGGCAATGCCATCAACTTATGGTTTTTTTTCATTTTGTATTTTTATTGACAAATAATTTTACATCTTTATGTAGTGCAATGTGATATTTAAGTACCTATACAACTCAGGGTATATAGGCTATACATTATTTTAAAAATTTATAATTTCTTTGTGATAAGTATTGAAAATGCTTTCTTCCAGCTGTTTCAAATTTGAGACACAATACTGTTAGTTATGTTCATTAATATTATTTTGCTTTTTATTTAAATTTTTCTCAACTTTTGTTGTATCCAGCTACTACCAACTACCTTCTTGTTTATTCTCCTGTCATTCCACAACAAAGCACGTCACTCTAATATCTGATTACATCATCAAATCTATTTTTCTGAATTTAGTTGTGTCTGTCTTATAAAGAAGATCATGATTATGTTGAAGAGCTATAAATTAGATCTATAAACTGATACATTAGACACATGGATTAAGATCATCTCCTAATGTCATGATCCTTGCATTAATCCCATTCAATATGTCTGTATTCACCAATCTCAAATAGAAGGACATGGACTGTTTGGAAGGCCATTAGTTAGCTTGCACATATTCAATGAAAAGGATACAAAAAGATTAATCACCAAAAACCTCTTTATAACAAAGCTATGAAGTGATATTTTAATGTTAGAGCAGACTTCAGGAAAAGAAATATTACTTGGAAAGGGAAAGATATTTTCAGTGTTTAAAAAAAAAGCTATTTGTGAAAATAACAAAATCCTTGTGTACATACATGCTGTTATAGATCAATTCCAATCCTATGAAAAAACACTGACCAACAGAAATGGGGAAAGGAAATTTAATGGTTATATTTGGAGATTTTTATATATATTTCTCCGTAAATGGCACTACAATTAAGGAAATTAAAATTAATGAGGTATACATATACAGATAATCTACATTTATACTAGTTTCGATTACCTTGTTACTGGTAATTACAACCAAAATTAATAAAGAAAAGTAGACTTGAATATCAAGTCAATGTCTAGCAACTCAATCTAGTCTATGTAGAACATTACATTCTGTATAAAATGATCAATATCTTCTTCTCAAAATTTAACTTTTGTGGACCATGATTATTCCATATTTATTTTAGAACAAGGAATTGAATTTTTAAAACATTCCAACTAAAACCTTCATTGGTATTGTGTAGATTAATTGGTTAATTCATATATATTTGACATTTTTAAATATTTCTTGTTCCCCAGTAACAGTTTATTCAGATCACTTTTCTTTTGTAAATTTTATTTTAACAGTGTTCCTATAGAGGTCTTTTTTATGCTTGGTTATGATTTCTTTGGTTCTTTGTGACTATTTGAACCGTATTTATTATTTGCCATGTCACCTACTTGCCTTTGTGCAAAAAAATTCTCTAAATAAATCTTACCAATTTGTTAAAATTTGGAACAAATAATGTTTACTTGTAATAAAGTGTACATTATCCCTCCTTGTTTCCAATAATCATTCCACCCTACCAACAATTAAAAATATGAATGAACTGAAAAATCAAAAGCTCTTCTTAGATCCATAAAATACAAAGAAAACAATTATCCCTTATATGAAAAAAGCAGAATGAAGACTGCAGAAGATCACAATATTTCATAAATGAAACCTCCACAAGAGTGAGTACTTGGGCAAAAAAAAAAAAAAAATCCTGATCTCTAATTTCTGAAGGCATCAATTTTGTTTTGTATTGTTTTTCATGTTTGTTTTACTTCAGTGTTTTACTTCAGACATGTCCAGCTACCAGTCCAGAACTAAAAAACATGCTAAAAAGAGAGAGAGGAAAAAAAAAAAAAAGAAAAAACCTACATTATGAAGAAGAAGCATCAATACCAGACATGACAAAGATGAAAAACAGGAAATTTAAAACAACAGGGATTAATATGGCAAGGGAACAAATAGATACAATGAAAGGCAGATAAGAGATGGAAAGTTTGAGAAAGAGCCAGAAAGAAATGCTAGAGGGAAAGAAACAGAGAGAGAGAGAGAGAGACAGACAGACAGACAGACAGACAGAGAGACAGAGAGACAACTGACATAGAAACAGAAAAGAGGAATAGTTTTATTGACCAATTAGTAGATTGGGAATGACTAGAGAAACAACCTTTGAGTTGAAGAAACATCACTCGAATCTACAAAACTGAAAATCAAATACCAAGAACTGAGTATCTCAAGAGTATGTTACTACTGCAAATCACAGAACAAGTGCATAGTGAAAATAACAAGGAAACAGGAAGAAAGTAGCAAAAATATTTGAAACAATAATGATGTATTTTCTCACAAATTATTGTCAGATATCAAATGACAGTTCAAGTCTGAGAGCAAAATTATGGAAATGAAACAATTTTGGCATGTATTTCCAAGCTAGTCATATGTACTACAAGTATATGCTAATAAAAATGAAAATTTTAACATTAAAAATAATTCTTAACATGCATTTGCTTTGTAATAGAGCATGAAATTACATGAAGCAAAAAGTGGTATAAATGCAAGGAGAAATACTTCAATCCACAAATATAATTGGAGTCCTTAACAACTTGTTAGATGTTGACACATCAAGCATACAGACAATCAGTAAGGTCATTCTTGGATTCATGAATGCCATCAAACAACTGTATGTGACTTTCTCTGGTAGGATAAAATACCCATTCTTCTCATTCTCATGTGGAACATACATGGAGACCTCATTCTCAGTAATACAGCACAACTTTCTAAATCTAAAACATTTGAAATCATTGAGTGTGGGTGCTCAATGGAATTAAAATACAAATCAGTAACTAAAGGTAAATGTAAGGCCCTAAAATATGTAAAATGTTTACAACAGGCATTTAAATGTTGTGTACCAAAAAAGAATTCTCAAGAAAATAAATGTAAAATACTGTGAATTAAATGAAAATTAAAACACAACGTTTTGTATAGTGTGATAAAAGCACTATTATGAGACATATGAAGACTAGGATCCTAGGATCATGGTAGATGAATGAAAAAATCGATGACCTGTATTTCATTAAGAAAAATGTTCTGAAAAATGGACTGTGGAGAGAATAAGAAGTTATATACTGGAAGAAAATATTTACAAAGGAGACATTTGATGAAATGCTAAAATCCAAAATATACAGAAAAATTCTTAAATCTAAACAAAAATAAATAAATAAACTTCTCTATTAAAAAAAAAGGTACTAGACCTGAACAGACACATAAGAAATAGATAGAAGGCAAGTAAGTATATGAAAAGGTGGTCAACATCATAGGTCATGAAGCAACTGGGGTTTTAAACAAGAAAATATCATCACATAACTAATAGAATAGCCAAAATTCACACAACTGACAAAAACAAATGGTGTCAAGGATGAAAAGCAACAAGAACTTTCATTCAAGACTAGGAGCAATTTGAAATTGTGTGGGCATTTTGGAAAAGTTCTACACTTTCTTACAAAAGTAAATAGGTTCTTATAAGATATAGTAATTGTACTCCTTAGTATCTGTCCAACAAGTGTATGAAAATCATATATACACACAAAGACACACATACACACATGCAAATTCACACAGATATTTTAGTGGCTTCATTCATGACTGCCAAAACTTGAGTATAATGACATTATCATTCAATATGTGAACAAATCAAAACAGTTTCTGTAGTACAATTACTGAATGGAATATTACTCACCACTAAAAATAAATGAACTGTACAGCCATGGGAGTTCATGGAAGAAACTTAATGGGATATGAAAGAAGCCAACTGGAAAAGAAAATTTCTAGATGACTCCAACTATGTGTTCTTCTGGATATGGTAACCTATGAAAGTAACTTTTAAAAAATCATTGATCAGGTTGGGAGAAATAACTAATTTGAACACAAAGAATTTTTAGAATAGTGAAAATTGAAATGTGGAAACATGTCACTAAGTATTTGTCCAAACCCATAAATGTACTACACTGAGTTAACCCTAACATAAACTATGACCTTTGAGAATAATGCTGTTTCAGTATAGTTTCATAATTTGCAACTAGAGAAGAATGTTGATAATGGTGAAGGCTATGGTGAAGGTCAGGGGATGTATAATGTATATATTTTCCTCTAATTTTTGCTGCAAATCTAAAACTGCTCTAAAATAATGATAATACTTTCTACAAAAAGAAATTATTAGGTTTTAACAATTGATATAATAAAATACCACAAGCTTAATAGCTTATAATTTATTCACATAAAATACAAATTTCTGACATAGTCTTAGAAATTAGAAGGTAAAATGCCATTTTCTAGGCTGCATTATAGTCCCAGCCATCTGCATTTTTCTGGGGAATACATGTTTTTATAATTTCCATATTCTCTAAGTTATCTACATTATCTGTGAATCTTTAGTCCACCTTCAAATTAAGTAACAGCATTTTCTCTTTCACTGATCATTGCTTTTTCCTTATTTTCTCTGGCTCTCTGATCTAAACCCCTCCTATCAGCACTCTTTTGTTTAGACTCATAGATGGCTTAAAGAAGTGTTTCCACCTCAATATCCTCAGCTTGGCGGCAAAGTTCCTTTTACTATGTAAGACAGTATATTTGCGGGTTCCAGAAATTAAGACTTGGACATCTTGATGTGGAGAGGCATTATTCTTCCTACAATATGTATATTGTGACTGCTCAGTAAAACCAGAATTCACTTTGCTAGCAAGAAGAGAGTGTCAAACAGTGCCTAGATAAATGCAGCATTTATTAAACCTATTGTGTCTTCACTATTTCATAATGAGACACACAAGCTTTAGCAAATCTGTAGGACATACGGTATTTTTTGTGTCAAGGGACTAATAAGTTTTCATGCAATCAAAAATTATTTCAGACTCATAAGAATTTTGTAAATCGAAGTATAATTTTGCAACTATTTTAATTCTTTTAGACAAAATATTTGGAAAAGTCAAGTAATTTGTAATTAGCAACTAACTTGTCTGAAATACAACAACTATTTTTTATATACTTTAGTTCCATAACACTGGAATTCCTAAATGCATCTTCCTCTGTTAGCCAGCTATTTTCACACATTCTCTCCTTTTTTAGTCATCCTAAATTTGTCTATTCATGTGATATAGAAATGTCACTGAATATTTAAACTAAACTTTGGAAGGTTTAATTGGATTTCTAAAGTTACTAATTTATGGCCTGTATTTGTGCAAATAATTTATTTATGATTTTTACTCCCTCATTTGTACAACTAGGATAATGATACTTTTTTTGGTAATGATACTTTTATGTCTGCTTCTTAGC
>RJWM01017219.1:0-43877 GCA_004363535.1 Dasyprocta punctata | reverse complement strand
ATATTTTCTTAGCTTCAGCAACAGATGATGTATTTATCAATTATATTATTAAATTTTCTTTTTCTACAGCTTTAAAATGTTTTTCATATTTTTCTTTGAAAATAAATCAATTCTAGTCATAGTCAAATATATTATAGATGAGCAACACCCATTTCTTACAAGGATGCACCTTCAACCTTGGATTTAGACTGTCATTTTGAATATGTATTTTTCTCATGGAACTTTATGCATGTTATTAGGCTTTACAATATTTCCATATGCATGTTATTAGGCTTTACAATATTTCCATCTCCCTCTACTATGTCTTTGCAAGTATTATGTGTCAAATACCTACTTTATTAAATTTTACATTGCAGACCTGAGAGTTGAATTTTTCTAATGATAAACACTGGGGTTGGCAAGCTGTGTTTATTTATTTATTTATTTTTGTTACTGTTAAGGGTTGGAAAGTCAGTTTCCCTTTCTTTGGAATGGAGGATTATAGCTGATGTTACATATTTTGAATATTATTTTTTTAGCTCCTGAAAAAGAAACTGTGAACTTTACTTAAAGTGTTGTGTACATTGCTTCTGCATACATTATAGTACCTTTGATAGCCCATTTGCATATTATTGACTGTTGGGTAGAATTTCAGAGTGTTACATTAAACTTCCGCATTAGTCAGGGGACACTGTGTCCTTGCAGTTTCTCTAAAAGTGCTTCTTCTTAGTAAAGGGACTTGTTGAAGATGGAAAGAAGGTTGGGTGACTGGATTTTGGAGAAAGGATCGAGATGGTTAAAGTCTTGAAGGAATATAACATAGGATATTACATTTTTTATTTAGATGGTTATCTCTTTTCTTCATTTTCATTGTCTATAGCTCTCCAGTAAGTGATATTCTATGCTTCTTGAGTTTCACTGACTTTCTGAAAATAATTTCTTTAATTCATGCACTTCGGTATAGAGCATTGATGACCTCTTTTCTACTTGTAATGCGATATAGTCGCCAGGTTTATTTAAAATATTTTTCAAACATTGAAGGTTAGGTAGATGCTTATTTTACGTATGGCTCACTTTTGGTCTTACCATTTGGGGAACAGCCCTTAGCCCATCCACCTTGAGTCAAACAAATCATCATGTTTGTTCACAAGCCAGAGGCAAATACAGCTCTGGGATTCAAGATTTCAGTTCAGTGATTCTACTCTTTTGAACAGGGAAGACATATACTTGGGTCAGTTGACCTCTGAAAAGCAGAGCCCACTGTTCTGTTGCAGGGGTGGCTCATGGGAAATATGCACAAAGACAGACTGAAAAGGATGTTACAGGAATCTAATTTCAGTTAGTCTTGAGCTATGTCCTTCCTTTGTTTTCCTTTGGATTATTTTCCTTTCAGTAAAATCCATATTTTTGCTTAAGTTTGTTTTCTATTTCATATCTGTCTCAATTATTTTTTATCATCTTTTCATGGAGAAATCTCTAGTTATTCATATTACCATTCAAACTGGACACATTTAAGTATCATTCATAATGACTTGTTCTTTATTATTTTTATAATGCAGTTCCTGAAGTAGGAATAGTATTCTGTACACAGGTTATACATACAGTACAATGATCTTACGATTCATGATTATTTGGTTAATTCAAATATGGCTATTTTAACACCTTCCATCAAATAATTCTTTAGTCATTAAAGTAAATTAGGAAGTAACAGGGGAATAGCAACAAGATACTATAATATTAATAACCTAGTTTAGAACAAGCACAGTAAGGTTATTTTGATAGTAACAAATCTTTATCTCTTCTCACAATTGTTCTTCATGACATTCTCCAGATTCCTCTGCATGCTGGAAAACCATGAGATGGTAAAGTCCTGGTTTTACTGATGTGCTAAAGTTACAGATAACACAATGATGAGTAACTGGAGGTATTTAACTAGATAATGCACCCATCTCTGTTTCCCAAGCTGATGGGTGTATGCAATTTCTGGTTCTGAATCTAATTACTTTAGAGTTCATATAATGAGCTAGATTGCAACATGAATTCAGCAAATTCTTACAGTTCCCTTGAGAGGCCTTTGACAAAGCCTCAGTAATAGAGAGATTGACTCATTTTCCACTGTGCAGGCTGAATGTGATGCTATGAAAACTGATGTGCAGCCAGCATGTCAGGAAGGTCTGAATCATGATTTTTTTTCCTTTAAAAAATGTTTTTTAAAGATTATCTGTCTCTTTTGCAACCTCCTCACTTACTTCCCCTAGACCTTTCCAGTAACTGACCATGTGATGCAGTCTAAAGATACCTCTGCTAGCATCAGATGCTGTGTTTTAGTCTTGCTCTGCCCTTCTACCTATGTGACTGACATGAGCCATTGAGCCTGTTTCCTGACTTGGAAGCTAAGGATAAAATACTCATCTCACAGAATTGTCGTGAGGATTAAGTGAAAAATAGCTGGTATGAAATTCTCTGTAGAATTGGGGGAAGATTTCCGATAATGCTTTTTGCTTTTGCAACAGGTAATCATAAATAAATTGACTGCGAATGGTTAAGGACATGAAATCTAGATAAATCATCAGAGGTTGAATCCTGTCTCTATCACTTACTGTACTACACTTTGTGTTTATTTGACCATGTTCCACTCTAGAATATTAATATCTGAAGAGCAGGGACCAAAACGTTGTTTCTCTTTCATTGCAGTCTCTGATTTACAGGCGATCTTAATGCATTTTTGTTGACAACACATGTGGAATAATGAAGTCACATTTTTTTAAAAAATCTTTGTGCAAATAAGAGCAACTCTGGTTTCCATTCGCCCTTTCACATGCTCCTTTCCCCAGAGGACAGACTTCCTTAATTATGGCAAAAAAATAAGCAGGATTTGGGTCTTACTGTCTCTGTGGCATTTCCCCTTGGTACACCTTAAGAACTTGTGATTCTTCTCCATCCTTCCCAGCATCACGGTGCCCTGACCACTTGCTAGTAGACAACTACAGCACCAGACACTAGACCTTTGGCTTACCAATTCCTCTTCACAGCGAAGAAGAAAAGAGTCAAGGGGAGCATGCTTCATTTCTCGTCTTTTTAAAAACTTTTTTTAACTTTTATTTTTTGTTTTTTGGTACCAGGGATCGAACTCACAACATCATGCTTGTCAGGCAGGCTCTTGTGCCACTGTGCTAAATCCTCATTCATTTTGCCTCTTACATCTGGTCTGATTATGTTAAACTCACAGCACAGGATTGGGAAGTTACTGTTCTTGACAATGTCTCTTTTCTCAAATGTCCCAGTGGGAAATCAGAAGGATGAGAGGACCATTATGAACACGATTCACTTTGATGAACTTCCTGCTCCTCCTCATTCTCACTGCTGCCCCAAACTCCAACTGGTAGAGGTCTCTCTTAGTAAATATCTATCTATGGAACTCTCATCCCTGTCCATAAGGCAGAATCTTGGTCCCTGGATCTCACGTTTGATTGTACCTAAATACAAGGTGGTGGTGGGACGGTTCCTCAGTAATTCCATGTCAGGTTTTTAGCAAAACTGTGTTCCGAGACTAGTTGTGATGCCTTTCTGGCATACTCCAGTGCTACAAGACAAGGAGTGGTGTTTTAATGCTTCCTCCTGGAGTCATTCCATAGACTGTGCATGCCTTTCAATATTTCCACAACTGCGAGGGTAGCTTTACCTATCTGCTCACCTGTTAAGCCTATTTGCTAGAGCAGAGCAAGCCCAGCAGTATTTCCAAGGATAGCCATCATTTTTTTTTCTTTTCAACAAAGGAGGGAAGTAATATCCAATTCCACGTCGAGAATGGAAATATTTCTATCAACAGCAAAGCGTCGTTATTTTGCACAACATCCTTTGATTCCTTTCTTACTCTCCAAAAGATTTATATTGCTTTTAATGGAAGTTTCTGATGTCCTGAAAAGGCTTTTAAGATTTGGGTGAGGAGTGACTTTCTCATTAGAGTAGGGTGAATTTATTTAGTTTTCCTGCATGGGGATGTGGTTGGATGAAGTGTGTCATGTTGGTGGTGATGATTCATCTTGCTCTATGTGTAAAACGTTCCTGGTCAGAGACTAGATGGTCTAGATAACACAGCACTGTCATATTTTAATAACCTCTAATTGTATTTTGGGGAGGAATGTGGTATGGCTGAATAATATTTTTAAATTCTGTTTAAGAAATCTTAGCATATTTTTTCTTCCTCTATTTTCATTTTACTATCTAAGAAGTGTGACTTGTATTTTGTTGTTTAAGGGGATCATTAGATGGGTTCTCTTTTCATACTGATTGCTTGCATATGTAGAAAAGTGACATTTGTATTTATAAGGTAGGTTGATAAAAGGAACGCATAGAGCTAAATGTATTCATCAGCCAGAAGTCCTGCTTCTTACCCCATGAAGTATAGCACTTACAAAGCAAAATTGAATTTGTAGGATATAAAAGGAGCTTCTTCTGAAGTTGGGATGAAAGCCCTAGACAGGAGAGACAAGAATGTTAGTGGGTCTAGCAGCAGGACCTAGTCCTCTTCACAAATTATCACATAGTTTATAAAAATTATATGGTAGCAGAGGACACACACCATAGGTATGTCATCTAAGAAAGACTTAGATGTGATTTTCATTAGCCCACTATTGTGGGGGATTAGATGCGAAGTTAATTTTATATAAAGAAGCAGTGATATAGCTGTGATATTTCTAGCATGTAAGAGTGAGGTAATTGTCAATTGGTTTACCATTTACTAACTCTGTGACCTTGGGTAAGTTACTTAACCTTTTTAAATCTCATGATCTCATCTGTGAAGCAGGGATAATAAACTCGCCTTAAAGAGTTGTTTTAAGAATTAATGTCAATGAACTGATGTTTGTCAAGGATCAGCAGGGAATCATCAAGTGAGTTCTATTGTTATATTTATTATTTATATATGTAGAAAAGTGACAATTATATTTATAAGGTAGTTTGATAAAAGGGATGTCTGATCCTATGTGAAACTCTTATTACTCTGCTACCACTCTACCTGAACACTTATTTACATTTTACTCTGGCTTGCAAAGATATAAACACACTTTCATTGCATGAGGAGATCATTGCTGGAGTGAATGTTTCAAATTTATAAAATTAACGCAGTGTTTAAGTCAAGAACCCAAGTAATACTTGCCACTTTTTTAAATTTTGGAAGATTTATTCATACCAAATTCTAATTTATGGCATGTACGTTTCAAATAAATTTATGAGAAATTCATTAAAAACATGAAAATGTCAGCATAGAATTTTAATTATTGTTATTACCAGTCACTTGAAATGTCACAAAATATCAGGATTATATGAGTTAAACAAATCAAAACTCTCTTTAGGGAAAAACATTTTCTGGTAGTGAAAGTCATATATCTTTGTTCCCTTACTGGTTCCTTGTTCAATAAATGCTAATGGATGATGATACAATAACATTTGTAAATTTAATTTTCCTACTATTTCTTCTTTGAGAGTGTATGTGAACAGTATACTTTAAAGGATTTTTTGTTTTAATTTGCCAAGTTCATGCTGAAATAATTTTTTTCTTTTGGGGGATCTATTCCTAACCACTTATGGTACCCCAGAACTGGACTGCTCAGTCTCAAGTTGATGGATAACATCTCAAGGTGGGCAAGAGCTCCAGTGTCCCTACAACTAAGGCAGATTCTTCAATATGTCCCCATATTCGTTGCATGTTATTATTATTGTTTGTATCTGCATAAAACATATGGATTGTCATGGCCAGGCATGGTGGTGCATGTCTGTAAACTCAGAATGTGGGAGGCTGAGGCAGGAGAATTGCTGTGAGTTCAAGGCCAGCCTGAGCTACACAGAGAGAACCTGTCTCAAAAAAATGTATAGTATGTGATTGACTTTGCAGACCTCAAATTAAAAGTAATCTGAGCAACTATTCAGAGGCCAACAATATGCCATATAGTAACTATTGTAGATTTCCTATCATCCTGTCACTGTTTCATTCATTTTTATTGTTGTTTTATTCCTTTTAAAATTAAATAAAAATGCAAATTAATAATAATTAATTTTAACAAACTTAAAACTTCATTTGACCCATGAAAAGCTCATTTTCTGATCCTGAAATTTATAGAAATGTTTCTTTCATGATTCTTTTGCTTAGATTCATATACTTGCAATGATATTTTTCTAGGAGAAAAGGAAAACCAAAAATCTACCTGTGAGAAACACCTAGTCAGAGACTGAACAAATTAGCAAACAATACAGAATAAGACTAGGTTAATCACAGGAGATTATATAAAATTTAAAAGCCTTTCATAGTAAATTTTTTTGAACAATTGATTTAACCTTACTTATTAATATAAGAATGCCTTGTTTTAAAAATCTTTTCTTCGAGTTATTTTAGAACAGTTGTACTGAACATCAGAGAACATACAATAGCATTTTTTACATTGGTTTGCACCATATCTTGATTTTCTTTTACTATGGAAAGATAATTTTTTTTCAAATGGAGGAAATGACAAAACAGAACACAAGAGTTTGTGAAGAATAAAGATGAATCGATTATAAAGCTTTTTGGATTGTTTATAGTTTTGAGTCTGTATTAAAGACCCAAATGACAAGGCTTTAAATAAGATGGAGACATTTCTCTCAGAGGAGAAGCCACCAAAACCCAGGTGCCCGAATGGAGAGAACTCAGGCTCCTCAATCACATGGTACTCCAGTATCCCTCACGAAGTTGTCCCTCTCATGAACTAAGATATCTGTCCCAACTCTGCCCAAAATTCTACAACCTGGCTGTGAAAAGGAACAAATGAGAAAGACACAGTGTTTTATTTTTATAGGCTAACCTTTAATTTTCATACATCGCTTCCACTAAAATTTCATTTGACTTTGTTCCATTTACACTAAAAGTTTATCTTAGCTCTTTAAAAAGAAACTATGTGTTATTATCTGTTTTTTTTTTTTGTAGGAACCTTTTTGGTTTATTTCTTGTACTGAGTAAATACTGTGTAATAATTATTGTTATTCTCAATATTTTCTGATGTAAATATGTGGGCGTTTTTTATTAAAAAATTTTATTGTCCAGAATTTAGGAACATGATGATGCCCAGCTTCAGGAAAGGATGGCAAATGTAACCCAGTTAAAAACTATATTGTCACTATGAAAGTGGAAAAGGAACATTGAAAATCAATTAATAGTCTGTACATCAATGGGTTAACGTTGAAATATTGAAAGATGAGTGTCAAAACATGCAAAGATGGACATATTTATTGTAAGTCCTAAAATAGTTTGGTTTAACTATAGGACCAAAAGGAATGCATAAATGTCACATCGATAAGGTTTTGCTTACATCTTGCATATTGTTGCAGAAAATAATTATTTTCCATCCCAAAGTCTATTTTTGTATAGTGAGATAACAATAATTAAGGCAATCATCTCTGCAAGGACTTTACCTGCTATTAGGAAAAAGAAAAGTTTATCAATATGTTCTAAATGTAATGACATAAACATGCAGAGTTTAGGGATATAATAGTGAATAAATCAATTCAGGGAGTGCTAACAATTTGATCTTGACCTGGATCTGAATGAATGGATGAATATTTTAATCTACTTATTGAGAAAAAGTGGAAGGGCACGCAACTTCGGCTTATAAGGAATAGTATCTCCTGCTTCTAGCCAAAAGAACAGGCAGTGAGTTGGAGATCTTTTTGTGCAGCACTGCAGAAAACCCAGTGTAAATTTATGTTGAACAAGGCAGCCCCGTCTGCGTCCTCGATCACACACTCGTCTCTGTCTTCAGCTCTAGGGCGGTGTCTTGTGTTTGCTGGTTTTGGGATCTTCATTATTCTCCATGGTTTTCCTACCCTGAGGACTTCTTTGAAAAAATAGTTCTTTAATTAAATTCTTTTCAAATTACTTGACCTGGTTGGGTTGCCTATTTCCTGCTTGAAATCTGATGAGTGCAATGTATAATTCCATTTTGAAAAGAGGCAAAACACACAATAAAAATAAGAGAATAAAAGTCTTTTTAGTCTACATTACATGGGTAATAGCACAAATATAAAGAACAATTAGTAATACAATTAGAACACAATAGGATGCAATTATAGTAAGATAATTAACGAAAACACTACACTCCGAGCCAATGTCTCTGTATTAACAAAATAAAGACACTAAGGATTGTATTTTATCATACAAATACTTGATTAATACATATATATATGAAATTTTGAGTTTATGTTTTTGTTCAATGAACTGAGAATATAAATTTAAACAATCATAAAACTCTTCAAATTACTAGTTTTGCAATCTATTTTCAACTGTAAGAAATTTCTGATTTCCCTTTAACAAATCAAGAAATAAAATGATAAAAGCAAAAACATCCATGATTTCATTCTTTGTAAACACTACTTAATTTTCTGAGTTTTATTATAGGTGGGATTAAACTAGAATCATGACAACAGCCCTGACAATTGACTACGATTTTGCAATTTAAAGCATAGATGGCAGTCCTAAGGCAATTCCCAGGGCAAATTTATTGTGAAGGATCTTCAATAAGTAAATAGAAAAAACAAAAATAAGTAGCATCAGGAAGAAGTATAAAGATGATTTTTAAAAAATTGTAAGAGAAATAAAAAGAAAAACTAAGTAGTAAAGTAGAAATACATATTAAATGAATAATTCCAAGAAATGAGTCTTCCTAAATGTATGCAATAGCAAATAAAACAATGCATTCTGTAAGTGTAATTGATTTGGAGAAGAAACGCAGAAAGCGAATTTGCGAAAGTAACACATAATAATAAATCAAAAAATAATTCAGACATTTTTGAGTCAAATATTGTATTTAAAAGCATGTATTATCTAACACCAATAAAAAATATTTTAGGAGATAAATTCTAAGTGTGTGTAAGCATCTAGTTTAATTATAAAAAAAGTAAATTACCAAAATTGATTTTGAGAAGTAAAGCTGCCATGCCAAAGACAGCAAAAGTTTTAAAAATTATAATATTTGAAACATTTCCAGATTCTCTCTAGAGGAAAATGGTCTTTTGAAAGACCAAAAAAGTCAGATTATACAAAATGAAATAATCAAAATATCACTAATATTAAAAAGTTAAATTGCACCTTTCCGTGATAAGAAATTTAAAACTCAGGATGAAATTGAGCGTACATTTTCATCTCTTTATGTAACATAGAGAAATCTCTTTTCTGAAAATAATATTAATGATTTTCTTGGCAGAGATTCGAAGCAAATAATAATTTTCATCATATTTTGTATATTTTGATGTAAGGTCACAGAGGGCAGACTCACCCTTTTCCTGGGGAGGAGATTGCTGCGGGTCACTCCCATCTTGTTGAGTTTTGGAGGCCGAGGTGGGATTTTAGGGAGACTGAGGTGACCAGAATCTTACGAGCAGATTGCCTTACAGGAAGCAACTCTTGACATTTTATAATACCAAATGTAAACAGCTTTCTTCAGACACTTGAAACATCTTAACAGTTCAACGTTACTTTGATGGCAAAACCTAACAGGAACATTAGTGACTCACGCGCATTACAGTCATTTAATGATGAGCGGTGACGCACACTTCTAACTAAAATAGTAACACACTAAATTCAGTGATACATGATGAGGATTCTGTATCATGGTTATTGGCTATTTTTTTAAGAATGCAAAATTTTCAATAATGAATACTTATACTATTCTCTAAACATCCTGTTTATTAAAAGTTTGGGGAAAATATTGAAGTTGCTGAAAACTGCAGAATTGCTTTTAGCAAAATTAAATAATTATTTACAAAAAATTAAGAGTAGATAGTAATTTTATTAATATAGTAAAGGCATCAAAACAAACAACCCCACAAAAATCCCTCATTCAAATACTGCGTATTTTATAATAATTAAATGTTTATCATTTTTTTCTTTAGAAGTGAGGTAATCTTTAATATTTTATATTTAATATTGTACTAAAGGATTAACAAAATGTCATTAAGACTGGGTGTGGTGGCAACACCTGTAATCCCAGCACTCAGCACTTGGGAAACTGAGGCAGAAGAATTGCCATGAGTTGGAGACCAACCTAGGCTACATAGTGAGTTCAAGGCCAGGCTGTAATATAGAGTGAGATCTTGTCTCAAAAAAAGAAAAAAGAAAGAAAAAGGAAAAGAAAATGCCATTAAATAGAAGAACAAAAGCTTTAACCACAAAGAAAGAAATGGAGAAGGTTTGACTGAATAAAAAGGAAAACCATTCATTCCTTAATATAATTCTTGAAGACAGTGACTATCAAACCAAGTAATAGAAAATATTTACAATCAAAATAAGTAGAAGTGGCCCATAATTCATAAAACTCAGTAAGGACATGCATTTACTTAGTAAAAGCTCAGGCAATGAATTTGAACAAGCCATTTGAAAAAGGGAATATCTACATATGCAATAAGTACACAGCAAAGAACCTATTATTATTTTTACTAATAGAAATTGGTAAATATAAATTAAAAGCATACAATGAGAGTCACCAGCATGGGCAATATTTTGAAAACTCTGGAAATACCTAAATGAGCAAAAGTCTAGAACAATAGGACCTTTCATTCAGCTTTCGTAAAGTTATGTGCATCATAATTAGTCTGATTGTGTTACTTCCTAATGTATATTCATATTAAAATATAACATTGTATACCTTAAGTATATAGTTTTTGTCAATTGTACCTCAACATAAGGGGGGACGCTTAAAATAAAATGGAAAACATCCAAATTAAATAAAACCACATGTACAAAATCTTCCAAAATAAGTTTCTCTGTGAAAATAAAGGATTAATAAGAATAATAAATGCCACCAGACCTATCCAGGGAAGTGACAACAAACAACACTCTTGTGACACACTGAATATAAAAATATAATAATTTTATATATAAGCCAAATAAAATTACAGATTAGTCTTCCATGGGAGTTGTTAGTGCTTTATTTGACTTGGTTATGAGAATATTATAAACTTTTAAAGTTTCCTATCATTTTTCTTTCTCAAAGAAATGTTTGTTTGCAAGGCTGTAAAATTAACATTTGAAGAAATGAAAACTGTAGTATTTTCACATTTTATACACTATTTTATATTCACATTTTATAGGAAACAATTTAAAAGTAATTTTTGCTCTTACTAAATATGTAATAGTGTTTTGAAGATTTAGCTCTTAGAAGAGCTTTAAATGGGTATATTTTATTTGACATTTTGAGCCTCATAAAATGTCGTTATTCATCTTTATAAGAATCTAAAATACTCATGACAATATCGCTAATCACTTCCACTTGGAATCCTTAATTTATGGCTTTATTGTGTGCTAGTGATTAAAAGTTGAGAAAAGTCCAACAATGTATTTTAACCTGTCATGAAATTTTTTTTCCAGTACCAGTGTAGAATGTTCTTAGGGCTCATTGATGTGATTAAATCAATAAATAATTTCTGGTTGTTCAATAAG
Organism: Dasyprocta punctata; assembly: GCA_004363535.1. Taxonomy (NCBI): domain Eukaryota; kingdom Metazoa; phylum Chordata; class Mammalia; order Rodentia; family Dasyproctidae; genus Dasyprocta; species Dasyprocta punctata. The sequence goes on along the minus strand of RJWM01017219.1, from coordinate 32,434 downwards.
ATGAAATTGCCCCGTCTTAGTGTATCTAGAAATGCAGGAAAAAATGCAATAAACCCACATTAAAGTGAACATCTGGTCTACCAAGTGAGATAAATCAACGGATGACAAAGATGAAGAGAATGCAAGTAACACGCCAAGCATAAGAACCAATGCAGTGAGTGTTCCGTGGAGGTATGCTATTTTTCTGACAGAAAACTTTTAATGTTAAGGAACAGATGATGAGTTTTTGGGGTCTTAAGTGAAGGAAGATGGGTTGGAAATTAGACCTGACATAAACAAGTATTTGAAAGGCTACATCCTCAGAGATACAAAGTAAGACATCTAATAGAACGAAGAGAGGGAAGGGAAATTTACTTTTATTGGCCTTGACTCAGGTAGAATGAAACAAAAAGGAATGAATACAGATTTATTAATTCAAAGAAAAATAAGATTTGGGATAAAAGTATTAATATAATAAACGATGTCACTGAAAAAATGGTAAAAGTAATATTTTGAATATTTGGGGAATATGATGATTGTATACTCATAAGTATTCATCAACATACTATCAAAATACATAAGAAATAAATTACAGGAGTTATAGTAGAAATTGACAAGTCAGCCATTAAAATGAAGGCTTTTACTTTTTACACAGTCCTGTTAGTTACTAATAAGGAAGTAAAAAGTAAAAAAGACAGATTTTTTAAAACAAGATACCAAATTTATTCTAATAGATATGTAGAACCCAACAATTAAAAATTCATTCTTCTCAAGCAAAAAAAGTTTACAAATACTACGTATGAGGCAGTAGGCTAAATATCAATAAATATTAAAGAATTGATGTTGACCGTTTTCTCAGATCACAATTCTATTCAATTTGAAATTAATAACAAAAAGTAAAATCAATAAATAGAAATTTCACACTTTGTCACTTAAAATTCCCTTTCTACATCACTGATAAAAAACTAGAAGATATTAACAATGACATAATGAGATGTCATACAAATTAACACATTTAAGACATACTTTATCTTATCTCTAAGTAGTATATTAACTGTAGAAACTTAGATTATTGTCAAAATTTTCACTGAAAAGTAAATGAGAAAAGTTGCTTTCAAAACAAACAACTAAATAAATTTCATTGAAGCACTAAGTAAACAGATTATACAGTGGAGCATTTTCTTCCAATATACAGCAAAGCAGAACAAAAAAATGAAGAAAAGGGAAAAAACCAATTACAGTAATTTATACGTGAAAAGTAAAACCATGATATCTGATAAGATGATATAGTGTTGATTTTTAGGTAGAAATAATAAGACACAAGTCTAAAACACAAAGAAAAAGAATGAAAAACATAATCAATGTAATGCACTTTTGAGTCTCAAGATATTACATGCTTATCGTGAAATAATAAGCTATCATGTGAGCATATGGCAACAAATATTTAAAAAGGGTTTGATATCTACACCCCACACAAGAAAGTTCTAAGTCAACTTAAAAACAACAAAACTCCCTATGAAAATCAAAGATCTCATGCTTCCTATGTTACCAGAGGAAGCAAAATATTTAAGTAAGTTTAACTCAAGTTTCATTTATATTGGTAATTATATTAAAATGCAACTAAACCTCAATAATTTTGTTTAAAAAAAAGATTTTCAAAACAAGGACAATTTCTGCAAAATAGAAACGGGAATGGCTGATAAATATACCTGCATTAGGATTATTCAGAGGGACAGAACTAGTAGAATATTAATATAAACACACAGAGAGGATTTATTGTTGAATTGGCTCACACAATAATGGCAGCTAAGAAGCCCCATGATGGATTTGCAGGCTAGAGATTCTGGAATGATGGTAGTGTGGTTCAGTCTATGTCCTAAGGTCTCAGGACCAGGAGAGTTGAGGGTATAACTCTGCAAAACCATGAGAGTTCTGAAAGGGAGCTGTTGGTAGAAGAGCAAGAACTGGACTTCTGATGACTAAGGCAGGAAATGAGCAGCATGGCTCTTGGGAGTGGGAATTTGCCTTCTATTTGCTTTCTGTGGTTCCTGATTGGCTGGATGGTGCTGTCCATAGTAAGACAGTATTGCCTCTCTACTCGGACTCACACGTTACCATCCTTGGAAAAAACCCTTACAAACCCAAAAGAAGGTTTCTACAGGTTTCCAGGAATCCCTTAATCCAGTCTAGTTGGCACCACAAATTATCCATTACAATACAATATTTGATATGCCTGAGAATGGAAAATGTTAGACTGTTTGTCATTGTCAAAAATTGACAAGGCAAGTAGCTATCTCTAGTGCATAGGGAGTTACCACCTGGAGAGGGTCAGATAGAATATTTAAGGTTATCTGTATATTTCTTAAACAGAATCATAGGATTGCAGGCATTTTCTTTAAGTATGTGTTCACTGTGCCTTATTTGTATATTTTAAATGTTGTTTTGTATTTATTCAATATTTAATACAAAATGTTGAGTAGAAAAGATATCAACAAAGCTCCAAGGGTTTCATGGGAATAATAAAATTCTTTAACATCCTAGATTCAAGAAAATCAAATAAATAAGATAAATGAGAGAATTTCCCAAGAAATCATGGGGAAATAATTACATTGCTTACACTCTTTCTGCAGTAATTTGATTTTTTTCACTACTAGCTGCTCATTAGTTGTCAAGAGGGAACAAAACCAGATAGAGGTTTTTTCATGAGGTCACCAACATCTCTTCTATTTTCTTCTCTGCTCCAATTTCAAATTTTAAAATGGAAAACTGTTAAATTAAATCCCAGGGATTGTAGACATAGAGTGCTGACATACAAGAATGAATGGCAGAAAGGATGCAGGTGAGATAACAATTGATAGAGTAAGGCTTTTTTGTGGAAATTCATGTTTGCATCTAATAATGTCATTTGATGTTGTTGACTTTTTTTTTTAATCAGAACAAAACATATTTGTAGCTTGAGAGGTGATATTTTGGTAAAAACAAAAATCTCTAGAGCCTGGTAGAGTAGCTGAATTTGGATACTGTTTCCAGTGTTAATAACATGCTAGCAAGAAAAAAATTAATTAATATTTTAATTTACTTTTTTTAGTTGACAAATAATAATCATATCAGTTTATGTGGTACAATGTGATCTTTTGCATATGCACATATGTGGAATGATTATATAAAGTTCTAACATGTCTATCACCTCACACGTTTTATAATAAGATATTAAAAATCTAATCTTTAAGCAGTTTTGAAATATATAATCTGTAGTCACTATGCTGTGCAATAGATTTTGAAAACATATTCCTATCTAACTGGAACTTTGTGTCTTTTGATCTACAGTTCCCTATTTCCTCATTTACTGCAGCACTTCCAATCAACCTCTATCAGTTTGACTTGTTTTGGTTCTACATATAAGTAATATCATGCAGTTGTTATGCATCTGTACCTGGCTTATTTCGTGCAGAATAATATCCTCCAGGTTCATCCACATTGCTGTTAATTATGGAATCTCCTCTTTTTTAAAAATCTAGATAGTATTCCATTGTGTATATTTACCACTTTTTCATTAGCTATTTATCCTCTGATGGACACTTAAGGCATCTATTCACTACTATTGTGAGTAATGCCACAATAAACATGGGAATGCAAATGTCTCTTCCTATATAGACTTCATACACTTTCGATCAATACCCATAAGTGCAATTCCTGATTCATATAGTAATTCACTTTTTTCCTCAGTTTTTATTGTTTTATTACTACATGTTTTGACTATACAATGATTGTATTCCTTGCAAGTAGCTGGTACAAGTACATAACACAATTTAAGTTTTTTTCATCCATTTCCCCTATTTTCCCTCCCCTCCCTCTCTCTTGATCCCTTTCCTAACTGAAAAAATATCTGTCTTCCAAGTTCCAATTATCTATCCCTTATATTGCTTTTTACTTTTATTTTCGGTTTGTCTTATAAAAGAAAGAATGCAATATTTAAGTGTGTATTTCTGACTTATTTCACTTAACATTATGGTGACAATAATGCTAGGTACATCTATTTTCTTATGGATGACTCAAATTTATCCTTTATGGCTAAGTAGTATAAATCCTACATTTTCCTATCCTTTCATCTGTTGATGCATATATAATCTGCTTCCAAGATTTAGGCATTATGAATTGTGCTTCTATAAACATGGATATGCCAGAATATGTTTAACATGTTTTTAAATCTTGGGAAGATACCTAGAAGGGAGATAGTTGGCTCAAATGGAATTTCTAGTTTAATTTTTTGAGGAATCTCCATAGTGCTTTCCATAGTGATTGTACTAGTTTACATTCCCACCAGCAATATAGAAGAGTTCCTTCTTCTTTGCAGCCTTGCCAACATTTGTTGTTATTTGACTTCTTTACAATGGCCATTCTTGCTGGAGTGAGATGTATTGTAATCCCAAATATTGAGTGCAGTAATCCAAGTACTGTAATCTTTTCTCTAGTCTTCCTCACAATCCAAGAAGCTTTATGTATAATTCCACCGAGATGTTATTAGAATCCCGGCAAGTTAATTCCAATCTACCACCTCCAATGCAACCCACGGTGAGAATAAAGACACTGAGACATATTCAAAATTAACGGCAGCCAAGGCGTCCTGGGTCCAGTCCTCGTGAGGACATGCAGACAAAGGCCTTGATGCTAGGCCTCTCCCAGAATTTATTAACTAGTGAAGCAAGGGGATGGCTTGAGTATGAGTGACAGTGAGGATGGCAAGAACTGTGTGAGTAGCTTGAGCTGGCTGGCCAGGTAGTGAGAAAGGTATCTCTGCAAAGTGCAGAGATAAAGATATGCAGAGGGATCAATTTGCATAACCCAACCAGGATACCAACTGAATTGTTTTAGAAGGCTGCTGCTTCAGTTTCTGATATGCAAACTTTATGCCCTGGGAACTCACAGCCTCTTTCTCGAGGCTTCTACACAGTCACATTCCTATAGCTCACTGACTCTGCCATCCCACTGTGCTTTATATATTTTACAAAGGTCATTATGGGAGGAAATGAGACACTGTCTGATGGCTTTAAAGACTATATGCCAGTACCTACTTCTGATATGAAAATTTTTATGCCCTGGAGACTCATAGCCTCTGTCTTGAGGCTCATACCCAGTCGACATTCCTGGAGCTCACTGGCTCTGCCATCCTGCTGTGCCTATACATTTTATAGAGATCACTATGGGAGGAAACAGGACACTGTCAGATGGCTTTAGAGATTACATACCAGTACCTCAGCTAGCCTTATTTGCAATGCTTAGAGTCAGTTGAGAGAAGGAAATGCCATAGTCAGCTCTGCATATATCAACATAAGGAAATAAGTCTCGATATAATCAAAGTTGCAGCAATTGTTCTGCATTCAAGGGGACCTGCTCAAGTTGTCTCCCACAAGATGGAATCTCACCATTTTTTAAATTTGCATTTCTCTAATGGCCAGCAATGTTGTGTGTTTCTCCATGTATTTATTGGCATTTGTATTTTTTCTTCTGAGATGTGCCTATTCATTTCACTTGTCCATTTTTGATTTAGTTCTTTATCTTGGGGGTGTCTAATTTTTTGAGTTCTTTATATATTCTAGATATTAATCTTATCTCTGAGGAACAGTTAGCAATATTTTTCTTCCATCCTGTAGGTCATCGTTTCATTCTGTTTGTTGTTTCCTTTGCTGTGCAGAAGCTTTTTAATTTGATGCGATCCAATTTGTTAATTATTGGTTCTGTCTTGTGTCATTGGGTTTCTGTCCAAAATGCCCTGGCTTATGCCTATGATTACAAGTGTAATGTTTAATTTCCATGCATTTGCATAGTTTCCATGGGGGTAGTTGACCACTGATTTTTTATTTTATTGTACTATGATCTGATAATGTGCAAGATATAATTTTGGTTCCTTTGCATTTAATTAAACATGATTTCTTGACTATTTTGTAGTTTATTTTGGAGAAAGCTCTGCTGAGAAAAATGCATATTCTGTTTTTATTGAATAGAACAGTCTGTGGATATCTATTAAGTTCATTTGTTTGAAGCTTTGATTCAACTCTGATATTCCTTTGTGGTTGCTTTTCTCTATTTGTGACAGTTGAGTATTGAGGTCCTCCACTGTAATTGTATTGATGTTTATCTGATCTTTTTTTTGTCCAGTAAGTGTTTATTCTACAAATTTTGGTGCACATGTTTGGTACATATGTTTACAGTTTTTATCTCTTCCTGCTGAATTGTTTCCTTAACCAACATGTAGTGATCTACTTTGCCTCATCTGATTAGTCTAGGGTTAACTTCAGCTTTGTCTGAAAATGGAATAGCTATACCTGCTTGCATTTGGGTTCCCATTTCAGGGAATATTGTATTCTACCCTTTGATTCTTTCAGTCTATGAGTTTCTTTTTGGTTTAAATGCATTTTTTGCTTATAGCATACTGCAGGGATTTTTTTCTTGGCCATTCAGTCAATCTGTCTTTTGACTGGGAAACTGAGACCACATTCACATTGAGAGTTATTACTGAGAAGTATTGACTTATTTCTGTTATTGCCTTATTTTCTTGTTTCCTACTTCTTTATTTTCCTTCTATTTAAATGCTCACCCTAACTAGTATATTCATTCTGTGGACCTTTTGGCATTGTTAGCTTCATTACCTCTTGATATCCTTGAAAAATTTTTGCAGATTTGGTTTGGTGGTCATACATTTTTAAGTGCTCTTTATCAATTTTGAAAGAGCTTCACATGGTATATCAGTCTGGATTGGAAGTTTTTTTTTTTGTTTGTTTTTTCCTTTTAGAGCTTGAAACCATTCACTCTAAGTTTTCTTGGCCATTATAGTTTGTGTTGGAATTCTAATGTCTTGTATCAGGCATTTGTTGCTTTTCTTTAACAACTTTTAAAATTCTATTCCTGTGTTGAATTCATGGCATTTTTAGTATGACATATTGTGGAGGAGTTCTTTTTGACCATGGCTATTTGAAGTTTGACATGCCTTATTTATGTGTATGTTTAATTCTTTTCCTATAGTTAGAAAGTCTTCTGTTATTACTTCTATAAACATGTTTTTTATGTTATTTCTGCTCTCTCCAGATTTTTTGCTGATTCCAATTAAATATTGTACTTCTTTGTGTCATCTAGCAGTTGTTGAATCCATTTTTCATGTAGTTGTGTTTTTAAGGTACTTATCAATAACTGATCACTGACAATAGCCTTGTTTTATAGCTACCTCATTTCCTTGAAAATAAGACCTAACTGGAAAATAATCATTTTTAGAAAGCAGAGAAGGTCCGGGAGTTTGGCTCACTGGCCTAAGCACTAGCCCGGCAGGCACGAGGTTTCGAGTTTGATCCTCGGTACCGCAAATAAATAAATAAATAAATAAAGCAGAAAAATGCCAGTCCTAGTGGAGACCTCTTTATTTAGTATCTACCTTTCAGTGGTACACTCTGAATATGCCTAGCTATAGACCTTTGCCTCTGTCCCAGAAGCCCATCAACACCATTAATTTGTAAAGGGAAGCTATAATGTATTTGGTTCAGTACTCAATTTTCTGGGAATGGACTACAGTATTGCTAATGACACCAAGGCAATCTAGATGTTAGCATACAGAGAAAACCTGTTGATAGAATCAACTATGTCACTTTAGCTATAGTAATAAGATCATCAACAATAATAGTATGAAATACAAACTGGATAGTGACATACCCTAAGAAGCAACAATGTGCCACTTTAAGCATAGAAAACATATCTATAATTATAGTATAAACACTAAGGAAAACAAAACATTGACCAACAATAAATATCTACTAAATGAGACCTCCACTACCAATCTAATATCATTCAATATTAATAGCATACAGTTAACTATCTAATGATTCATAAAGTTTAATGATCATTCTAGTAAAAATACAGGGAATGGTACACTGGAGAAAGAGAAAAGTAAAATTTGAAGTATTAATGAATGGAAGATGAGGGAAAGAGAAATGTGGGATAAGGAAACCTATTGAGGAGAAAAAGAAAATTAATAGTGATAGATAACAGTAACATAAAAGAACCAACAAAATGAATAAAAACAGAGTAGAACAAAGGAAAAAATAAGACTGGAAGAAGTTAAAAAGAGAAAAAAAAAAAGAAAGAAAAAAACACAAACCATAAAAAACTCAAAAAACAAAAAGACAAAAAAAATTGAGTTCATTAAACAAAAAATTCCGTCATACATTTGAATGAGTGTTTTGTTCTTGGATCTGCATTCTTGGAATCAAGCATGTTATGATTTTCTCTGCCTACTTCTATGGGCTTTGGGTTTGTGAGGTGCCCTCTCTGCTCCAGGAGTCCCTGTGTCTGTATAGTCCAGACTGTGGCAGTCATTCAAGCTGAGGCAGGTCCTTGATCACAAGTTAAATGGAAAAAACAGTCAGCCTTCTGGTTTCTGCTGGATGTGGGCCATGGGGGCAGGTGGTCAAGCATACTGTAGAACTCAATGACTGAGCTTTCAGATCCAACTGTTTCTGACAGCCACACTCACTGGGCCTGGTTTCTCACTGCAGAGGGCAGGGCCCATGTTCTTCCTGGGTTGGTCTTAAGCTGCTCAGGGGATCTATGTCCAGCCCACACCCTTTTGGGAGCTTTCTCCCATAGCTATCTTTCAGCCAGTCACTGTGGGAGAGTAACATGGGAAACCCCAAAGTGGAGTTGCTCTGTAGTTGTTCTGTGGCTCAGTCTTAGACAACTGCTTTCGAAAATGGCACTTGATTAGGCACTCTGGCAATACGGCAGGCACTGCATTCATTTCTTGTCTAATTCTAGCCTACAATGAAGGAATCACTTTCAGAGTAAAACCCTACACTATTTCTGTAGTTTACAATAGCCATGGCCTTTTTGGGAAGCTAGTATTTCTGGATAGGTCTGCTATTTATCCCTGAATCTGCTAATACGGCAGGCACTGCATTCATTTCTTGTCTAATTCTAGCCTACAATGAAGGAGTCACTTTCAGAGTAAAACCCTACACTATTTCCATAGTTTACAATAGCCATGGCCTTTTTGGGAAGCTAGTATTTCAGGATAGGTCTGCTATTTATCCCTGAATCTGTTAACTCTCTGGGGTTTTTCCTCTCTCCTGGGGAATTTGCCCCTTCCACAATCAAGTTGTTCAGTAGGTTAGTGCCTCTGCTGTCCTGTGGCAAGGGGAAACAAAACACAGAGCAGACTTGGAGTTGGTGGTTGAACACAACCAGGGTGCAAAGCTCAGGGGAGTGGAGTTGGCCAGAGGTGAATGCTGCATGGGGGGTTCCTCCGTCTATGAAGGGCACAGGGTAGGTTCCTCATCATACAGTAATTTCATTTTTAGGTATTTAGAGAACCTCCAAATAACTTTCTATATAACGGCTATATCAATTCACATTTCCACCAGTAGAAATGGGACTATACATTTGAAAAATGCCAAAGTAAAACCACAGAGATACTTTCCCAGGCCCAAGGGACAGACGTAGCTGTACCTTGAGGCAGGAGATTGTCATTGTCTAAATTTGGTAGTTAATTGTTGTTTCATTAGTGGTAGCTTATCCAGATGTCTTGTGATATTACAATGTATATTGTATCATTGATATATTTTAATACAATCATTTTTAAAAGGTGGAAAACAAGTTACATTATACTCTGCATATCTTGAAGGTAGAATATTCTTAAGTATAACTGATAAGGTTTCTTTAGGCAGTAAGTAAATGATCTAAAAGCAAATAATTAAGAAGACAAATATGTTAGAGTATAAAAAAAGATTCAAAGAGAATAAATAAAGATACAGTATTTTTCCTGGTTTATATAATCCAATTATAATATCTATTAGGGAAGTTGGAATATAGAATATAAATTGTATGCTAGGCATGACAAAAGTTAAGTGTAAGGAAATATAGATATAAAGTAAATGAAAAATATGTGTGTGCACATATGGATGTATGTATAGATACCAAAATATCCGGAAAATTATAGTATGTTGTAGTATGTGCATAAGTTATGAATGTTAGAAATAAGCAATATTTATTTTATCTGAATTTCCCTGTTTTCTTCAATGTACAATGAGTATTTTGCAATTAAAAATGATGTCACCTTTGTAACTAAGGAAATTTAAAAATTTTTGTGATAAACATTTTAAAGGTTGTGCTAAGTGATTCATCGGGAATTTGTTTATATTCCATACATGCACTGCAATCATTTAAATTTTATATACCATCTGAAGTGAATTTAAAGCATTCGTGTATTTTCTTGTTTTTGAGTGTGTGTTGACATTTGAGATTTGCAGTCTTTGTCAATCATTTGGTCCCATCTTGACCAGTGCTCAATATATTAAGAGATTTAGCTAAATGTACAGCAGAGAAAGTAATAAGCAATAGTGTTTCCAATTACTAATGAAATTACAATTTTACAAAGAAGATTTCTCTAGAGAACATATTTAGCCTGGCATTTCAATAATTAAATAAATTCAAATGACATTGTAAATTGTTTTTATGTAAATTAGCTAATAAGAAATAGTATTTTTTTCATAAAGTGATTACCAGGAAATTGCAACATGTCTAACTTGTCATAATTCTTCAGAAGACATTTGTTAAAAGTTTGCTCTTAAAAAATCATAAAGAAACCTCATATTTATAATGCCATGCATTATACCTACAATTTTTTATTCTCTCTAAAACTTTATTTTTCATACTATAAAGTTTAGTATCTCTACATTTTTCATGTATTCCTTGCAATTTTGAATTCCTTTCTGTAGAATAGTTGATAAACGCTCTTATGACTTGTCATGAAGTCATCATCAAAATTAGTGTTTCAAGATAGAGTAGCATTTAAGCCTCCTCAATAGCAAGATATATTTATCGGTCAAATTCACAGAGGTTCATTCGATAGACATAAAATTACCTAATTAGTAGTACTTTTATATTATGATGGACCTATTACAACTTTATCTGAGAAAAATCATAAAACAACCTTCTGCAGAAGTATTTACATGGTGATCACCTGAGAAATCCTGTGTGTGTAATCATCATCTTACTAATTGACCACACTTTTAAGTTTCTGTAATGAGGTTTTTGGTATGAAATGTTACATGAAAACAATATATATGGTCATGGAATTTTTGAACTGCTATAAATCTGAAATTGGTGTATTCCAACTTCTGCATTTCTCAAGGGAAGAAACTGAGGTATAGACAAATGAGGATGGGATTTGAGATTTCCTTGAGGGAATTTATGAATTAATTACAAATTGTTTAATTATTGATTACATAGCATCTAAAGTATTCTAACCTTCCCCTCATAACCCCATCTCAATTTAAACACCATATCCTTCAGACATATGATTTCCCCCATATAAATATCATTTAAAGATACAATCATGATAATTGTAAGTTCAGTGTAAATGCAACAGTGAAATCTTTGCAGGCCAGGTCAACCCATATTCAGTGTAGAGAATAGTCTGGGTATATATATATATATATATGCCACAGAAATGACAAAATATGCTTGCTTTCATATGACTTCTACTAAAAGAAATGCATTCCTTATATTTGTTGTTCTAGGTGGCTTCTAGTTTAAAAATTTTTGTTAATATTTTGAACAGCCAGAATTAGCCCCAGCTAAACCAAAATTGTCACCTTTAATTCCTAGTTTTTTGAAAGTTATGTGTTAAATTCTCTTCATGATACTCTGAACATAGGTCTGTTCTACAGTTTTAGAACTGTAGAGAGAGTGAGAAAGAGAAGTGGAGGAATTGTTTACATTTATTAAGCACCAGCTACTGATGGTATACATGGTTTTTCTTTTTATTTTCAAACTATCTCAAGAAAGTAGGAGTTAAATATATTTTTGTCATGAAGAAGATATTAGATCACCAATGAATTAACTCTCAAAGTCACAGAGTTGGCATATATTGGCACTAGATTTCAAACCATTTTTTCTTCTCCAAAGTAATCAAGCATGAACCAGAAAACATAGTCCACATAGCCAAAAATTTTTGTCCTTCGACCCAAAATGGTTTCCACAATGCTCATTTCCATCCATTACTCCTTTCAGCCAGTATCTCTCAGCTCCCTACTTCTGGAACCTACTTTGCATCTACAAAATTTCATTCAGTAAATTTTGCTTTTCTTAGTCTTTTCTCTGCCCATTTTATTCATTGTTTCTTATGGAAAGACATTTTAAAATTTTTGGTAGCATTCTTTTTGCTTTAAAATGACTTCATATAATTTCATTATAGCATCTTAAAAACGTTTTTTAACTCTGAAGACACTGTGTTTTGATGATTATCCACTCTAAATGTTTTGTCTTCTCCTATATGCCCAACTCCATAAAGTCACTGACTGGCTTAAATTAAATTATAAGACATGTTTGAAAGAATGTTATAAAGAGTAAAAGTGTTAAATAAATATTTGTTGCTTATTACTATTGGTGCTAATCATATCAGAATTTTGATCAACATTTTATAGATGAGGACCCTGTTTGTCATTTCTGTCCTCCTCCCTTTCCTCTCAACATAAAAGTTCTCAAACAAAAGTGTGCATCAAATCACTTGAAGGCCTTGTTAAAACCTAGAAGGTGATGGATAACTTAATTTGTTTCATTGCAGTAATTATTTCACTGTGTGGATTTATACCCAATTACCATGTCGTACATCTTAAGTATATATAATACAAACAAGCAAATGAGTTAATAAACCTCTTACTCAGAGTTCCTGTTTTTGAGATGACTTCTAGCAAGTTGTATTTCTGGTTTGTAAATGTGACTCTGAAGTTCATGTTTTGAGAACCACTGCTGTAAGAAAAACAACTCATTTGCACAGACCACTAGAATCTGGGTCTTGACCTGCTCCATCACTGTTTTATTCTGTCTCCAGTCCAACAGGATATAGTTCAACATCTAAAATCCTACCAGAACCTTTGACCGTATGGTTAATATTACTGAGCTGTGGTAGCCACACACAGATCTCTGTATCATAACATACAACTGCCCATTACTTGGAAGTGAGAAATTCAGCTTATTCACACATTTTCTTATGTTCCTCTCCTCCACAGACTGTTAAAACACGCTTTTTGCTTTCACTGCGAAGCTCAACATCACTCGACCAAGTCCTCTTTCCTAAGACCAGTCTCTCTCCCTAGACCAAACTTGACTCCTTTCCACCTTGTAGTAAGGGGTCAGCTGCCTCTGTGCACCTTCTGCCAGTGTTGGGAATCCTCGGAGGGCCCTTCAGTCTCCAGTCTTGGCTGGTACCACTGTGAGCCTTCTGCATGCAGACTGCAGAGTGTTGCAGAGAAAAGCCTTGCGGCTGAGTGCAGCTGGCTCCCTGGTAGACCTGCAGTACAACTTGAACTTGGCTGGTCCTGCAGTTTAACACTCCCTCTTTTTATCCCTCATTGGCCTCCTAGGCCATTTTCCACAGGCACTTTTCAGGCTTCGCTTTATTTTGTTAAGCTCTCCATTCTGCTTCTCTCATCTTTCTTTCAATTCATGTGTTCCTACAGCTGCAGTTATTCTTTTCTTAAGTCTCAGAGCCCAGTATGTCCTCTTAAAAGCTAATGTCTGATGTTGCAAATGGGTATCTGGCATTCTCTTGCTTCTATCTTCTCATACATAGAAAGGACCTTATTTGACACTTTTGTTCTCTGCCTTCTAGTTTAACTTTTGCTACCCTGTTCTTATCTTCTCTCTTCCCCATTTAAACTGTTTACTTTATTCTTTTTTTTTTTTTTTTTTTTTTTTTTTGCTGCACCGGGGATTGAACTCACAACCTCGCGCCTGCCAGGGCAAGCGCTTAAGGCACTGAGCCGAACTCCCGGCCCTGGTTTTTTGAGGCAGGGTCACACTATGTAGCTCAGGCCGGCCTTGTGCTCGCGTTGTAGCCCAAGCCGGCCTCGAACCCACAACGCTCCGCCTACCTCAGCCTCCCGAGTGCTGGGATTAAAGGCGTGCGCCACTACGCCCGGCTGTTTACTTTATTGAAATTATTTTTTTTTAGTTCATCTTTCTTTTCCAAAAAGTGCTTCATTCCTGTTGCTAGTCAGACTCTTTGAATGAAAACTTGCTTTCAATTCAGTTCATGAGTTTCTACACTAATTTTCTTAATTTTTAGAAATTTGGCTGGAGACCTAATCCCTCCATAGAAACACTTTCTCTAAAGTAAGTAATAGCTAACTCTATCTGCCTTTCTTTTTTTTTTCCTAAGTGTGTTGAATGCCTTTTCTCAGTGTTGACTGTCCTTGATTTCTCTGCTGTAATTGTAGCTATTTACTTATTCATTCTTTTTTTCTACTAGAACTAGCCATTGAATTCAGAGCTTTGTACATGGAAGGCAGGAGCATGCTCTTCCACTGACATATGCTCCTTTCTTATCCATTATTTTAAAATACTGTCTTCTTTTTTAACTTTAATTTTTATTGGTGCATGTTTACATTACACAATAATTATATTCCTTTTGGAATATGTACATGTACATAACACAGCTAAATTCTTTTTCATTCTTTCTTGGCCTCCCCCACTTCATCCATCGCTAGGTCACCTTTTTCCAAAAGATCTGTCTCCCTATTTGCTATTATCTATTATTTTGCTGTTTATTTATACTTTGGGTTTCTCATATAAGAGAAATTATGTGATATGTAAGGTTGTGTGTCTGATTTATTTCACTTAACATTATGGTCTCAAGGTTCATCCATTTTCCTACAGATGGCTCATTTATTCTTATTTATGTCAGAGTAAAACATTGTTTTCTTGACAACTGAGAAACTGTATTCTCCTTTTTCTGTTTTTCTATGGCTATATAGTTTCACTTTTCTCCTACATTTTTCTATTTCTCTTTCCACCTCATTCCCAGCACAATAATTTTTGGTTTGGAATTATTCTTTTGAGGACATAATTTTATAGCCTTGGTTTTGACTCTGAAACTCTCACCTTTGGTCCTAACTCAAATCACTTCCAGTTTCACACGTCATTTCCTTCAAATATGCCAAAGCTTTATTTATTCCTATAAATAAAAGTTTTCCTTTCTGTCATCTTCTTTCTTTTCAATCAGAGGCCAGACCATTCACAGTGTCAAAATTCTGGGTGGCATCTTGAATCCTTGCTGACTTGAACCATCCACAGACTGCCAATCACCAGACTCATTCAGGGGCTTAGTGTTTTGAAATCTTTTCCTTTGGAGCATTGCTGTCTGAGCTTTCATATACCCGTATCTTCTTTTCTCTAATGATCATCTGACAAGGGAAACAGTGCATCTTTTTTCCAAATAATAGATTACATTTCTTTTCATGCTGCTTGTATCACATCACTGAACTTTAAATATATGTAATGATTTCTTCTTCTCTTGGCAATCTTGGGTCTAACAGATTGTTGAAGGCACAGATCAACTGGCTACCATCATTTGTGTGCAGAGTGTTCTGTTCTTCCCCAAAGAGCTACACTTGTGGTTGGGATTTTCTCTGACCATTACCACATGCTTGTGACACACATCCACATTTACCTACATCACCTTCCCAGAATTAAACTGCATCCACATTTACCTACATCACCTTCCTTTTTCTCTTTCTCTGTATTTTCCTTGATAGTGAAATGCCCTGGTATTTCTCCTGAAGCTTCTATTTACTAATGTGGCCCACTGACATTTTCCTTAACTTTTCTAGCCTCAATAACAGCTTACTATTCAATTATATATTCAGGAAAACCCTCTTTTTTAATAGGATTCATATATGTGTATCAATTTCCCAGTAAAATTATATGCTGGGTGTGATGGTGCACACCTGTAATCTGAGCACATGAGAAGCTGAGAAAAGGAGGATCACTGGGAGTTTGAAGCCAGGTTGGGAATATGCAGTGAGTTCAATGCCAGCCTGAATGGCATAGTGAGACCCTGTCTCAAAAATAAACAAATAAATAATAAATAAATAAGGAGACAGGTAATGAGACATGGGTGAGACATTGAGTAACACACAGGAAATTGTTGGCTGAAGGCTCTGGTCCCAGTTCCCATATCTAGAGGTCAGGATCAGTCGCACACACAGACTTGGTAGGGTTACTCTGCACTGATTTGGGCTCTGACTTGAACACTACCAAAGAACTAAGGGCACCAGAGGAATATTATTGTTTTTATTGTTGTTGCTGTTGTTTGATTTTTTGCTTGTTTTGTTTTGTTTTATTTCTGATTTTTTTCTGTTGTGTTTTTCCTTTCATTTATTTTGCCTTTCTTCTCTCTTTCATCAGTTGTACTCCTTGATTTTTTGATATTTTTCCTGTGAGTGAACACTGACTAGTCTTTCTGTTTCACTTCAATATTCTTTTGCTTTCTCATTCATTTTTCTCTCCTGTCCTCTTCTCCAGTTTCCCAAAACGTGGGTGATCATGTTTTATCCTTCAGCCTTGCTTCCACTATGTTTCCATTCAATTATTTCTGTGTTTTTCTCCTATCCCTTTTAAATCCCTCCCCCCACCAACACACAAGATAAAATTCTACTAAGGAGAAAGTCACAGTATACAAGTTCCTGATCTATGTTGAATTTTTTTTACGTAACTGTAGACCTTACTTCTATGGTTAAAGGTACCAAATTAATAGTTACCACAGTTCGTCAGTTTCTAGGCTGTGCTTGATGCTATTGGTATTGCTAATTATACTACTTTAGCCAGGTGTCATACGACTTATAATCACTTGTACCCCATTGTATGACAATACTGTAATTGTCTGGGGTCATAGTCATCACAATAGTTTAGTGCCAAAGGACTGAGAGCTGAACCAAATAGATAGCAACTTCTAATCCCTAATAAATTGGTAAGGTGGGATCCTGGGACAGACACAAAGGCCAAATGCCAGCTAAATCTAAAAGATATCTTGGAGGAAGATACATTTCTTAGGGAAGTCTTGACGCTCAAGATAAAACTATCTGCCATAAGAAATTTACAAGCATCAACACAGGAAAAATTAATTGAAAAAATAGAAAATGACAAGATGTAGAAGCAAAATTCAATACAGACCTCCAGTCCATTCATTGTCCAGGGAACAATGAAATAGGAAAAACCAGATGCCACTCACCTGAATTTTCTGAAATGGTAGTATGAAGTAAGAAAACAAACAAACACAAAAACAAAAACAAAAAAACATAGATGAATTAGGCTACAGAGAATATCAGATCAGAAATAATTTTTCAGGTAAAAAAAGAGATGATGGTTAAAATGAAGGACTTGCTCAGTGAAAATACAATAGGCACAGATGAAAACTTAAAGGACTGTGGAAAAATGATGAGAATCATAAATATCCAACATTAGAAGGAAATCATGATACAGGTTTAGACAGATATTCAGGAGATTAAAAAGTTCACTGAAAGTATATGCAGGCAAATGAACCAAGATGAGGAGAGAATATTAAATCTAGAAAACAGGACTGCATTTAGTGATGATGAAAAGAAAAATTTCTTAAAAATAACAATGGACCATGAAAAATCAATCCAACAGCTGAAAGGTGATGCAAAGTAGATCAACATAATACTAATTGGCATAAAGAAAAGCAGTAGACAGTGCAAATGATATTAAAAAAGCTGTTCATAGGAGTATTGGAAGAAAATTTCCCAAGCATGGAAAAAGAATTTGGAATACAAATAAATGAGTCATATAAAATTCCAATTAGCCAAGACCAAAGAATCTACAACCAGGCATGCAATAATCAAAATTCCACAAACCCAGCACAAGATGTGAATATTAAAAGCTGTTAAAGAAAAGAAGCAGCTCACTTATAAAGAAAAACTCATCAGAATCATGTAAGACTTCTCAACATAAAGCCTTAGGTCAAGGAGAACTTTGAATGACGTATTTCAAGACCCGAAAGCAAACAACTCCAATCCAGATTGATATATCTTGCAAAACTATCTTTCAAAATCAGTGAAGAAATAAGAAACTTCCATGACAAATAACAAATGAAGAAATTCATGGCCATCAAACTAGCTATATAAAATATTGTGAAGGATAGCTTAGAAAGAGATAACAAAGACTACAATTCCAAGAACCTATTAGTTATAACTATCATGTAAATGGTGTAAATTCATCAACCAGAAAAAAAACAGACTTGAAGAATGGGTCAACAAACAAATTCAACAATATGTTGAATATAAGAAACACATTTAACTCAAAAAGAAATTTATAGACAAAGCTAAATGATAGAAAATAATATTTTATACAAAAGGAATGTGGAAGAATCAGGGGTAGCTACTTTGTTTGTGGAAAAACTTCAAGCCAAGACAGACAAAGAGACAAAGAAGGTCACTATATACTTGTTAAGAGAAAACTCCAAGAGGAATAGATAAATATGTATTTTTTCAGATCTACTAATACTTGTTTTATATAGCTGGGTATGCCAATATTTGGTGCATATATAACTATATAGCTGGCATGAACAACTACATAAAAACAAATATTAGTGGACATGAAAGATCAAATAAACACTTATACAGTCATAATTGAAGACCTCAATAACCCAGTCACAAAAAGATAGATCAGTTAGGCAAAACATTAATAAAGAAATATCAAAACTGAATCAAACCTGTGAACAAATGGACTTAGTAGATGTCTACATAATTTTCCACCACATAACATCAGAATACACATCTTCTCAGCTGCAGATAGGATGTTCTCCAAAATAGAGCACATAGTAGCTCATAGAACACGCTTAAATTAATGAAAAGGAATTGAAATTAACCCATGCATATTATCAGACTGTACTGAAATGAAATTAGAAATCAACAGCAAAAAAAATCCATAAAAACTTCATAAACACATGGAAGTTAATAAAATTCTCCTGAATAATCGATGGGTCACAGATAAAATTTATAAAGAAATTAGTTTCCCCATTTAAACAATAATAACAAAATTTATGGGACACAACAAAAAAAGTCCAACAGGGGAAATTTATATCACTTAATTTTCACATCAGAAACACAGAATGAGTTCAAATAAATTACCTAAATCTAACCTCAAACTTCTAGAAAAAAAATCAAGCCCAAATCTTATAAAAGAGAGGAACTTACAGAGATCAGAACAGGAATTAATGCAACTGAGACTAAAAACAAATCAATGAATCAAAAAGTTGGTTCTTTGAAAGATTACATAAAATTTAAAATCCTTTAGCCAACTCTAACATGAAAAGGAAAGAAAATATTCAAGTTCATGCAATTAACAATGAAAGGGGTAAAAACACACTGGCTCCTGTAGAAAATCAAAAGATCATCAATATCCACTGCCAGAACCTTTATTCTAATAAGATAGAAAACACAAAAAATGTACAGATTGCTAGATATATATGATTTACAATGCCTGAATCAAGAAGATATAAAAATTCTAAGTAACTCAGTATCAGTAAATAAAAGTATAGAGGTAATTCAAAACTTGCCAACAAAAACAGCCAAGGTCCTGATGAATTCACTGATGAATGCTGCAAGAAATTTAGAGGAGATCTAATGCCACTACTCCACACCCTTTAATGAAATTGAAAGGGAAGAAATACTCCCCAAGTAATCCCTGGAAGCAAGTATTACAAATTTAATGTCACTACTCCACAAACTCTTTAATGAAATTGAAAGGGAATAAATGCTTCCAAAGTAATTCCTAGAAGAAAGTATTACCTGCGTACCCAAAGCAGAGAAGGATCCAATCAAAAAAGAGAACTGGAAGCCAATCTCTCTAATGAACATAGAGGCAAAAATCCTCAATAAGATACAGGCAAACAGCATGTAGCAAATCATTAAGAAGATTATACACCATGACCAAGAAGGATTCATTGCAGGGATGCAGGGATAGTTCAATATATATAAATCAAAAATCAGAATATACAGTATCAATAGAATCAAGGACAAAAGTCACCTGATCATCTCAATGGACATGGAAAAAGCGTTGGACAGAGTCCAATACCCATTAATAACAAAAACCCTACAGAAAACCAGAATAGATGGTCTATATCTCAATCTGATAAAGGCTATCAATGAAAAAACAACAGTCAGCATCATCCTAAACAGTCAAAAACTGAAAGCTTTCACTCTAAAGTCAGGAACAAGACATGGATGCCAACTATCACCACTTCTATTCAATATAGTTCTGGAAACATTAGTTAGAGCAGTTAGACATGGGAAAGAAATAAAAGAAGTAAAGATAGGAAAGGAATAAGTTAAGTTATCATTATTTGCCAATGACATGATACTCTACACAGGAGACCCCAAAAACTCTACCAAAAGACTTCTAGGTTTAACAACAAATTGATGTAGATGGATACAAAGTGAACACTCAAAAATCAATAGCATTCTTGGACACAAATAACAAATTTATTGAGAGAGAAATTTAGGAAAAACTACACCTTTCACAAGAGCATTGAAAACAATGAAATACTTAGTAATCTATCTATATGAAGGAAGTAAAAGATCTCTAAATTGAAAAAAATTATTCTGAAAAAGGAGATTGAAAGGATATCAGAAAATGGAGAAATATCACTTGCTATTGGTTAGGAAGAACCAACTTGGTGAAAATGGCCATACTTTAAAAATTGTTATATAGGTTTAATCCAATTCTGATCAAAATACCAATAGCATACCTCACAGAATTGGAGTAAACAATCCTAAAATTTATGTGGAACCAGAACAGACCTAGAATAGCAAAAGCAATTCTGGGCATCAAAGGCAAGGTAGGGGGGATTACAATCCCTGACTTGAAATTGTATGACAAAGCTACTGTGATAAAAAAGCACGATAGTGGCAAAAAACAGACATGAGGGTCAGTGGAACAGATTAGAATATGAAGACACAACTCCAAACACAGTCAGCCAGCTTATCTTCCACAAAGATGCCAAACCTGTCCACTGGAAGAAAGATAACCTCTTTAATAAGTGGTGCTGGGAAAACTGGCTGTCCATCTGCTGAAGAGTAAAGCTATGCCTGTACCTCTCACCATGCATTAAACTAAAATTGAAATGGATCAGTGACTTAAATATTCAAACAGAAACACTAAATCTTCTGGAAGAGAGAATAGGTAGAACCCTTGAAGACATAGTGTCGGTGAAGTCTTTTTGAACAAAACCATGATCACATAGGAAATATTACAAATAATCAACAACTGAGATGTCATCTTACTCAAAACATTTTGCACAGCAAAAGAAATCATCAACAGAGTAAAGCATAAACCACACAGTGGTAAAAAATTTTGCCATCTGTTCCTCAGACAAAGGACTCATATGCAGAATATATAAAGAACTCAAAAAGATAAGATTCCCCAAATTTAAAGGCCCAATGTAAAAATCGGCATGTGAAACGAACAGATACTTCTCAGATGAAGAAATAGAAACAGCACATGAATGCATGAAAGAATGTTCAATATCACTGCTCATTTGAGAGATGAAAATTAAAACAATGCTGAGATTCCATCTCACCCCAGAAAAAATGATATCAAGAAATCAACCAATAATAAATACTGGCAGGGATGTGGTGAAAAAAGAACACTTCTCCTCTGTTGGTAGGAGTATAGACTGGTGCAACCACTGTGAAAATCAGTGTGGAGATTCCTCAAAAAGCTGGGGCTAGGTTCCATTTGACCCAGCTATCTTTCTTCTTGGTATCTTCCCAAAAGAATTAAAAGCCTCATATCACAACGATATATGTACACCACATTTATGCAGCACCGTTTACAATAACTAAATCTTGGAAACAGCCCAAATGGCCATCAATCAATGAATGGATAAAGATTTGAATATTTTATACAGTGGAGAACTACTCAGCCTTAAAGCAGTGTAACAGTGAAGCGTTTCTAGGTAAACGAATGGACCTCAAGATCATACTCTAAGTGAAATAAATCGGACACACATGTGTAAATAAATATCATATTGCTTCTGTGGTGTGAGAAATCAAAAGTGTAAATAAGGCCCAAAATATATGATAGGTATTGCAAAATAGGAAATAAATGTTCAATTGGGAAGAGGAACTAGGTAGAGAGGAGGGGTGAAGGAATGAAGGGAAAAGAAAATAAATTAAAAAAGAAGGGAAAAGTTAGAAGTAAAGTTTTTTAAATAGGAAGGAGAAGAGGGATTGGAGGGAAGAGAAGGGAATGAGAAAAAAAGAATTACGGTATATCATGCACAGGTACAAATTCTCTATGATGAATATGATCATTCTATATAACTGAAGTGTACCAATAAACTTAATTTAGAAATAAATAAAATTGTAAGTACTACATTCCAGAATTCTATTCACTGCAATATATGCTAAGAGAATGTTCTATCATGGCTTGATTCTAATACTGTTCTGTATGACAAAAGGGACCTAATAACAGATTACCTTGTTATTATTCAGAAAGGCAGAGACACGTAATTTTTAACTCCTGTAGGTATAATGCTTGTGTTAATTTACATGATGGACTTTTTCAACTACAGATTACTAGGAAATCATTATTAGTAGTCACTTCTTAGCTTCATGTTATAATATAGATTAGTAGTGTTATTATCAAAAACTCAGCTTATAGTACTAAATACTATGCATCAAGGCAGAAATATTTGCAATGCACATTTTGTGAACTTTCTCTTTTAATCTAGCAGAGATTTGATTCTTTAATTTCTGACTTATAGCAGTTAGAACATATTTAGCCCTTAATAATCAGGCCTTTTAGCATAAAATTTCTTCATCGTGAAATGTGAAATACTTAAAATACTTCTTGTGAAATACGTTCTCCTTAAACTTAGTACCTCAAAAGAATCTAGAAGAGAAATGTTGACTGTTTTAGAAAATACATGCCATTAATTGTTTATCTTACAATTTTACTTAAAACTCACAAATGTAAAAATGGGGGAAAATAAAATACTATTTAAAAATAAAAGGCATGTCTGTTTAGAACTTCTCTTCAAGTAGCTTTTGTAGGCTAAGTATTTTTTAAGAAATGAAATACATTAATTTATCAACAAAAGTGACACAAAATAAAGCATTTTTGATCTGAAATGCAGTTCAGTTTATGATTCAAAAAGGACCAGGTGATATTTTATATACATGTTAAAGTGAATGGTGACTGAAGTTATATTCTTTTATTTCTTGTGCTCTTGAAAAGAAGCACATAATAAAAACATCTGTGGAAAGATCTGATATCTTGCCACTGACCTGTCACGACCACTGGATGTCACTAAGACCAATAATATGGATATGTGTCAAAGCATTCTTGTAAATTTAAATGCTAGTGATTTAGTTTTTCAAGTTTATTCTCCAAAAAAAGATAATTTTGGAGATATACACACAGGATGTAATTTATTTAGAGAGAGACAAACGTAGCAAAATTAGGAACACATTACAATGACAGTACAAAAATAAAATGATAAAGAAAAAAGGAAGACATGTATTAGGATAAATCTTAATGTGACTGTGACCCTGATAGGTAACTTAAACTCCAGCAGGGAATGTATTTATTTTAATTAATGTAAATAGAACTTTAATTGAGAATGTAAGTTGTCCTGGTTAGTGAAGCATCTGGATATAAAATGTACCTTTTATCATTTATAAGCTCTTATTTTTTGGAACTGAGTTAAGTCCTTTTCAGATGGTGTCTGATAGGGCTTTTGTCCACCCCACTTTATTTGTTGATAGTCTTATGCCCAGCACTTCAGAATGTGACCTTTTTGCAGTTGGTCTTTGCAGAAATAATGAAGGTAAAATGAGATCATCAGTGTGGATCCTAACTCTGTATGACTGATGTTGTTATACAAAGAGAAATATGGACAGAGATATGCACAGACTAGAGACATTATAAGGAGAAACTTGGAGAAAACGGCCATCTACACAGCAAAGAGACAGACTTGGACGGGGTCTTTGCTCAGAAGGGGGGATTTTCATCAAAGCTGTGTGTAGTAGGCATCATGTCCTTTACTGAGGTAAAACTTAGAGATAAATGAATTATAAAAGGGAAGCATTATCAAAATTCCAAGCCATTCTCTTTTCAAGATCACAATGTTGAACTATATTTCTTTACACTTACACTTAAAAACAAAATTAGTATCTACATTTCTATGAATAATTAGCACTGATGTTAGTGATGCTAGAATGTTAGTAACTGCAAAAACCTGAATAGTTTTTGTACTTGCATTTCTAATTTCAATTATTTAACTGTAAACATTAATTTTAAGATGTATTGTAAATCAAAATTTAAACAAAAATAACAAATTTGCAAAAATAACAAAAGATTATACTATATACATGATAAGTTTCTAAATGTAACAGTGATTATCAATATCAAAAAAATTTCAGTAGAAGGCATATTGGCAAAATAGGACAACCTTCTTAAAAAGTCAAGTGCAAAATGAAGACACTAGTGATGACGGAAGATGTTAATAAAATCTTATGTTTTATTTTTTGTGGGTGTCAGATTAATGCCTCATACTAGAAAGAAAAAATGATGCCTATGAATATATAGAATTTGTATGTGTCACCATTATAATTTCTAAGATGAGAGATTAAAAACATTTCATATGAATTAAATTATTAAAAGAAAGAAAAAAATATCTCTGTGCTTTCAGGCTTCCATTTTTTTAAAAAAAGTGCTCTTAATTACCAGAATTATACTTACTAAAAAAAGATTATGATAACACAGGAAATGCAAACAGTTCTGCCTTTGCAATTTTACTGCCTACTATGCCACCTGTTACTAATTCCGATGCCAACTAGCTAACTTTATGCCAATACCCAATCCACATCTGAGACTTTTCTTGCAATCATAGCTAATTTAAAAGCATCTGTGAGCTCTTCCTCTCAATGTTTTGGTCTAAAATGTAGACTTAGCAATGGGCTCAAGTATAAATCAACATAATAATATACATATACGATTTCATATTTGTGTGAAATTTTCAATGATGATTAAATATCCTAAATGGAACGTGAATCTCTTTTGCTTAGAAATTTTCAAAATTTGTTTATTGATAAAAATAAAGCCATAGATTTTATTCAAGGTTGTCTACTCTCGTACATTGACTTCACGTTACTTTTTAACACACGTGTCTCTTATTTAGGGCAGTTGGCAGACATCTACAGTTTTCACTTTTGCAGTTTTAAATGAAGGTAAATTACAAATCATATCCTGCAACCTTTTTTGTCCAGTTCCACAATACATTTAAAAGTGTTATCAGTTTTCTTCAAGCTGCCAAAGTTAGAATCCAAAGACTTATTAGATTTCATTTGGAGGCAATGGGAAATATTCTCAAATATCGAAAGAATGAAATTCTTCTACAGGTTTCTTAACACTTTTATTGACAGTGTGCATTTATTTTACAAGCATTAGGAGTTTGTTATTTTAGAATTTTGAATGAAGCGCTAAATACTAAATGAAAGACTTTTTGTCAAATGTCAAATACCGGATTACATTTATTAGCCCTTGCTATGCTATATTTCTCTCCCCAAACTTCATACCTTGAAACTTCATCTTCACAGTGGTAATGCTGACTGGTGGAGCCTTCCGGAAGTGGTGAAGTCAGGAGAGTCCACCTCATCAGGGGATGAAGATTGTGGGAGCCTCCTTGCCCGTTCCTCACCCGAGGACAAATGGAAAGCGCCCTGTATAGGAAATGGGCCTTCAACTGTGTTGGGCGCTTGAGCAAAGACTTGCAGCTTCCAGTACTGTGAGCAGTAAAATTCTGTTTAGAAATTATTCACAGCTCAGTCCAAGGCATTTCGGTACAGCAGACCCAGATATGTCGTACTCTACCTATATCTAGGAAAAAGCGGACTTCACAATTTTGAGCAATGGATTAGATTGATGACTGAGCTGCTGTTCAAATGTTGCTGGCATTCTTTTTACCGTTAAATAAATGAAGCACGCAAAAGAAACACACATGTTGACACATTACATGTATCAGTATGAGAGTTAGAGTCCTTTATTTCCTTATGCTATGAAATGAGCTGTCCTCAGAACACACAGTTAGAGTATACAGCTGTCTGTTGGTATCTGTGGGGTCACAAGAAATTATTAGAAGGGCAGAAAAATGAATACAAAGGTGATTTTTAAGACAGTATTAAATTGGGGCTAAGATTACATAGAGAAAACAGAATAGAGAGACAAATCTACACTTACATTATCAAAGCATTAAGTAAAAATTCATCATTAGAAAACAGACTTCTCAAGAAATGATTTATGTATTTTTTTAAAGGATAGAGTTTCTACAATTGTCTCACAGTATCTGTTACGGATTAGGTCTAAGATCTCAGATGGAAGATGGAATCCAAGGATGCTAAAAAGTTGCTTAAATAAAATACCACAGTGTTTGCACAGAATCTTTGCATCTCCTTCCATATACTTTAAAAAATGTCTGGATGACTTATAATACCTAACACAATGTAAAGTCTGTGTAAATAGTCATGCTGTATTTTTTTAGCCAATAATGATAAGAATATTTTTTTTTTTTTTTTTTTTTGCGGCACCGGGGATTGAACTCCTAACCTTGCGCCTGCCTGACAGGCGTGTAAGCCGCTGAGCCAAACTCCCGGCCCTGGTTTTTTTGAGGCAGGGTCGCACTGTGTAGCTCAGGCCGGCCTTGTGCTCGCGTTGTAGCCCAAGCCGGCCTCGAACTCACAACGCTCCTCCTACCTCAGCCTCCCGAGTGCTGGGATTAAAGGCGTGCGCCACCACGCCCGGCTATGATAAGAATATTGACAAGAAAAAATGTCAGTATGTCTTCAGTACAGAGCCTACCATCATAGATCTAACTAGTACATTTCAGAACAATGTAAGTTTTAAAAAATATTTTCAATCCAAGTTTGGTTGCATGTGCAACCCACATACGTTTAGGGTTTACTGTATTTAATTTCTTGTTTCTTCCATCTTAATTAATTTTTTCTTATTGATTCAATATTAGAAAGTTGTATAATATTATGATTATTAACTTTTATTATGATAACTTTCAATTTTAATAAGAATTCTGTCAGTAGAGCTAGTTCAAAAGGTTTCCCTTTCCTCAACTCTTCAAATTTAGTTTATTAATATGTACTGTGAGACAGTTCACTATCCACTAAAAATGTGTTAAATTCTAAGATATTTTAGGATTACCCTAAATCAGAAACTCAGATCCTATTGAAAAATCAGTGGAGATCTTTTTTGGGCTGTTTCATTGTGACTGTAGGTAATTCATTTTGTTAATTTGTTTTGACTGCCGCAAGCAAACCTCTTATTAAACTAATTTTGTAATTGCTGAAATGTTTCCCCACATCAAACATTTTATTACCTTTAAAGTTGTCTTTTATGTGACCCAAAACTTCTTCAATTTACTCTATTGCGTGAATTTGTCATTGTCCTTCATCTAGAAACTTCAACAAATCACCCAGAATTTTTTTCTTTGCTGATTCTATAGAAGCATACATCTTGAGGTGATTATGCATCAACAGTGTGTTTTTGCTTTCAAGTGAAAATATTTATACATACATATTTTAATTAGACAAGGCTTTAATTATAATTATACTAATGAATATTCAATTCAATTACCAATTATCAATTTACATAGGTATCACAGTGACTGGTTTTGACTGTCAAAAACATTTAAATAAGGATATTACAATGACTCATTGGTGCGCAGAAAAAATATTCCAAGTGAATTAATCTGTTGATATCAATCAGATCATTGATGCATTTATGGGAACACTGGAAATGAAGCATGTGTTCCACTCATACACCACAATGTAACAATACCTAGTGCAATAGAATGCAGTCCTGCTAAAATAGCAATACTGTGTTTACCAGAAAAATCATTTAATGTGCTTGAGTTTTAAATTTATATTAATTTACATTAAATAAATTCAGAATTCAATTACTTAGCCACAGTAACTAAATTTTATCTTTTCAGTGGTGCAAATCTGAATGCTGGTATACACATCTACGATATTATATGGTTTGAAAATCATGTTGATTTTGAACTAGGTTAAGATATTGCGTATTTTTCTTGAATAAAAAAATTGCAACATGGCGAGCATGGTGGTGTACGCCTGTAATCCCAGCACTTGGGAGGCTGAGGCAGGAGGATCATTGAGAGTTTGAGACCAGTCTGGGCTACAAAGTGAGTTCAAGGCCAGCCTGAACTGAGTAGTGAGTCCCTGTCTCAAAAAATAGGGCCGGGGATTCAGCTCAGTAGTGTAAGCACCTGTCTTGCAGGCACAAGGTTGTGAGTTTGATCCCTGGTACAAAAAAAAAAAAAAAAAATTGCAACAGATTGTTTCTATATAGTCTTGCATTTTACTTTAACTCATCAGACCACAGTAAATTTGAGTGCTTTTAATCATGTGTATTTTATGAAATTTTAATACTAAAATGAACATTTGAGAAAATACAATATCATTTATCAGAGAAAATATAACTTGCATTTCCAAGGAGCAAACTGTAAGCAATGAATAAGATTCTACTTGAGAAAATGTTTTTTATTAGTGCCTTCTAATTTTGGCAGTAAGTAAAGTATAATAGTAAGCAGCTATTAGTGATCACATGAGCTACCAGAAACTTTACAGGTAGAATTAAAAAGATCTTGTTACTTTTAAAGAACTTCATAAACTAAACATTTTGCGTACGTTTGTTAAGAGATTCACTCCAATTTTTTTCATGGAGTTGTGACTATGGGATCCTAGTTTTAATGACAGACATCTGTCTGATCAAAGCTACCAAGTGTGACCATAACAAATATGTATGTAAAACTTTCATTTTTTCTGTTTAGAAAATATTGTTAAAAGGATACTCTAAATGTTCACATCTATAGTTTCACAAAAGTTAACTCAGTCTTCAGAACAGTCAAGACAATTTCAGTTGACGTGATGTTTTGACAAGTGAATTGTATTTGCATATGCGTTACTACAAACTTTATTAACCATGGTTTTACAAAGAAATTATTTTAGGGATATGAAATAGTCCCTGGAAGTCAGCATTTACTAGAACCCTCTGAATGTTGAAAGAAGATAAACTCAAGTTATAACAAAATGACAGCTAATGTTCATCCAGATTTGAATAAATATCTGGATGTTTGGCACTGTGTTGGAAAGTTCCAGATGGTTGAATAGATTTCTCACTTTTCATTTGAATGTTTTTCTCAAGAGTTTCATTCAGTTTTAATGTTCATTCATGGAGAGAAATTGTGGCACACATTACTGTCAGGGATAGTCTTATCTTCTGTTAACAGAACATGAGTCATATCTGGGCATGCCATCTTTGAGGAGATTAAAATAACATTAGTACACGATTAAATTATTTGCATATATGTGTTCTTTGGTCTTAGGGGACTAAACAAAATGCTTTTTCTCTCTATGCCCACACTCAGCAGAGAAAGTTTCAGTGGTAGGATGAGTGTGACTTTTTTGCCACATGCCAAGCAATTCTTTAGTGGATATCTAGGTGCTCTACAATTTAGCTCAGTTCTGACACTATCTTCCTGGAATTAGTATCAGACCTCACAGGTTAAAGACACAGTTTCCCATGAGTGTCCTGCTTTTGCAATGCCTATCACAGCCAAAGATTTTGACCTATGCTTCTCTGACAGGCTTTAACTGGGAGCTTCCCTAGATTGTCTCCTCTCTTTCCACTAATTGACTAGAGTGGCTCAGAGAACCCAGGGAAGCATTTTTTCTTATGAAGGATATTCTGGGTACTTAGGGCAAGGATAAGTGGGAAAAGGCGCCAAATTTCCATGGCTTCTTTGGATGTACCATCCTGCAGGCACTACCAGGAGTTTGGCAACTGCAAAGCTCTCTGAATTCTGCCTGTCCTTTTAGGGTTTTATGGAGGTTTTATTAAGTAGGAATGAGCAATTGTATATTTTGCCATTGGTTTTCAACTTAACCTTAGGTGCCTTTCTCCCCGCAGGAAGTCGGTTAGGCCTGAAAGTCTGTGGCACCCGTCTCTATATAACCACTCTTTACAGACTCATACAGCGCTTACGGACCTAAGTCTGCCTAGATAGTGTCAGCCTCTTCTCCCTCATTGGCTCTCACTCCCTATTGGCCCACAACCCTTACGGACCTAAGTCTGCCTAGACACTGTCAGCCTCCCCTCCCTCATTGGCTCTCACTCCCCATTGGCCCGCACCCTCTATATAGCCTGCTGTACTTTCATAATAAAATTGGATCTGCGCCATCAGCCTGGTCTATGTGTCATCCACGCGTCGGTCCTACCTGCTGTGAGGCCCGAGCCGCCTCAAAAGTCTACTCATGTCTTGATCTTTCTGGTCAAACACTCTCACCCTGAAGTTATCAGGGGCCCTCATTACCAAATATCTCATTAACATTTAACAAACTGTCACTCCTGTCACTCTTGAAATTCCACGAGGCTCAGGAACCATGAACCAGAAACGAAGGACAGAAAGCAATCATATATTCCCTATTATATCATAACATTATGGTGAGTAATGTTTCAAACTCAACTTTGTGCCTTACGATGCTATCAGAGTACAAGTTGATTGCATCTCAAGTAGAAGAGTCTGGAAGATATTGATAAGTGTTTGATACATGTATAGGCCAACATGACTGAAGATACTCAATGAAAAATAACTAATAAATAAGGTCTAAAGATTATATGTTCAATGGTGCAAAAATAAAAATATAGAAATCATTAAATTATATGAAGGAAATCTAAATACTTGAAATACCAACTAATATGCAGGCGTGTTGCCTAGTCTGATTTGCATGATTTGTCTCTGGCCATACTAAATAATCATCTTGCTCCCTTTGCTTTCTGCTGTGCTGTAGTAGAAATGACATGAAATACAACAGTCTGAAGGTTTTCCATTTTACCTTCTAAAGTGCTGGCTGACAGCAACTGGATTGGAATCTTATTTAACAACGAAATAGAACATTAACAATTTATAAAAATTGTTTTACATGGGAATAGAAGTGATAGATAGGCATATTTTCTCTATGTCAAAAGTTATTAAACTGCAGATATTTTAATTAAAAATAAAAAATATACAGTAGGTTTATATACAAATGCTGATTTGGGGTCTGGGAATTGAGAAACTGGGTTCCTGACAAGACATTAAATATCCCTAAACATCAGTTTCCTCGTTCTCTTTAACACCTACTTGGGAAATAAAGATATTATTTCTAAGATATATAACTCATACTAATAAAATACATATGAATGTTCTTTAAACAACTTTCCCACTCAACCATAAGATACCTGTCATTAACATGGAAGATTATGTAAATTCTGTGCTGGAGATTTCATCTAATTTCCCTCTAGACTAATTCTGTGATGACAAGTAAAGGAACTCTGCAATTCATTGGTCCCTACCACCTTTCTTGAAACAACTTTACATATTGATGGGTAAGCATCGCCTTTCACTCAGAATCGCAGCCAAGGTGCGGCAGCTGACTGGTAGTTCTCCCCACACCAAGGCAAGCTCACCGAGCTAGACATAGTGATTGTGTCTTACTGCATGCTTCCCTACTCATCTTATAGTTCCGTGTTTTGCTACTGAATCACTCACACCTCTTGTTATCTCCCAAGGTTTGGTATTGCCCTGTGAATGGCAAAGAATCCCATATTTCAATTATTTTGGCTGTGAACTCATCACATATGCTTTTGGCATTGTTAACTGAGGAATGAAAACATATAGATTGGGCTGCAATGATATTAGCACTGCAGAACGTGCCTTTCTACTATATTGCTCAGTCTTTTATTGAGACCAACATCATAGATTTTTTTGTTTGTGCACAGAGTAGCAAATGCAAAATGTTATTTAAAGACAGCTAGTTACCATGTATCCTAAAAAGTAGACATTTTATTAGAAGTTGGAGCAGAATGTACTTAATTCGAAAACAGAAAAATTAAAATATGGTAATCCAATCCTTGGAGACTCAAAAATAAATTAAAAAATATGCCTCTGATATTTGCCAACAGCAAGAAGAAAAATACGCAGAATCATACAATTGATGAATATTACTTTTGGGTATGGTGAATAAGAAAATGATGTGTTTAAAATAGTTTATCCTTCTTAATAACTGTTACATACAGAAAATAGTGCAAGCAAATGATAAAAACTTCCCATTTAAAAAAAATGTCTGAAATGTTATAGTAACATCTACCAAATCACACTAGCCAGAAAAGCAAAATTCAACATGGCTCTTCTTTCTTCCCTACCCCAAACCATACACAGTCTGACATGAGGGTCATT
Source organism: Dasyprocta punctata (assembly GCA_004363535.1). Taxonomy (NCBI): domain Eukaryota; kingdom Metazoa; phylum Chordata; class Mammalia; order Rodentia; family Dasyproctidae; genus Dasyprocta; species Dasyprocta punctata. The sequence continues at coordinate 303 of RJWM01017219.1, read as the reverse complement.
CATGATTGCCTCTTTAAGAGCTCACTGTCTAAGTTCATTTGGGCTGCTGTAGTAGAAAGCCTAAAACTGGCTTGCTTATAAACAACACAAATTTGTTTTCCAGTCTTCAAATATGGGATACCCAAGAGAAGGCTCAGGCTGACTCAGTGTCTGTTTCTGGTTTGTAAACTGCTCCCTCTTGATGCTTCTACACAGGCAAAACATGCCAGGAAAGTACTTGGAAACTATTTTTTTTTAATAAGGAATCTAGTCCCATTCATGAAAGCTCCACTCTCATGATTAAGGTATATCTCAAAGACCTAA
>RJWM01017218.1:22196-43583 GCA_004363535.1 Dasyprocta punctata | reverse complement strand
AAAAGAATGAGGCAACTTTAACTGTATCAATACAGAGACCTCCAAGTTAACACTGTAAAGTTAAAAAAGAAAGGTCCAAAATAGTAGAAAGAGGTACTACTATTTGCGGACAATACATAGAAGAAAAGAACAGTATGGGGACAGTAACAAAAAGCAGAAATGTCTGAACGCAGTATGTAATTTTTATCATATTTTTATACGTGTTCCCCATTCAACTTAATGTAATTGCCCCCAAATCACACCATTGGGAACTGGAAACTCCACAGTGGCTGGTGCCAGTATCTGTGACATTAACCTCTTGCTCGTTGTCTCTTTATGTGCTCTAAAACTACTTTTTTATTATTTTATAGGCTATATCCTATGTGGCTTCAAAAGTAGTTTGTATAGCATACAATAAAGAACATGCATGTAATTAATAACATTTATGCCTTCCTGAAATAGGGTTTTTTTTTTACGTATGTTGCAAAGTAATGGCTCAATTCATTTTCTTGTAGGTGGATAAATAGAATCAAGTTATATATATACCATATACTGTATATGCACCCCTTTCCCCTACTGCATTGAAATACTAATTCGTCATGTAGTGAATTCCCTTAAATGCTGTGGTTTATTCCTGCTTTTTAAAATTCTGCTACCTTTATACACGTAAGACTAAAAATGTAACTATACCTAAAAACTTAAATAACTTACACAATAAGTTAAAATGATTCATTTAAAATATCAATTAAGATGAAAGAATAATTTCAATGTCTTTAATTTTCCATATGAATTTAAATTTTTTTGCAAATTCTAGATATTATTAAACTCAAATACACAGATAGTATAAAACATTCTGAATCTTTAACATCCAAATCTAGAGTTGTTTACTTATACTGATGCATTTTCTTTCAACTTCTTCCATTCTGTATATATAATCACAACTACACACATTTCTTTTCTTCAAATTTGACAGGTATTTTCCAATATAGTCTTCTCCATTTTACCTTTAACTTTTTTTTTTTTTGAAAACTGAGCTAAAAGGTAACTAAACCAAAACTTAAAAATTGGCTGTTTTTCATGACAAAAATCACCTGGAACTGTTCTGTATCATATCATGCACCATTTTATTTTCAATGAAATGAGCTTAATTATTTTTCAGAAACAATGTAAAGTGATGTAGCCCTAATTTTTTAAAAAATCAAAAGAATAATAGCTTCTAGGGCCAGGGATATGGCTCAGCGACACAGCGCCTGCCTGGCAAGAGCAACATCATGAGTTCAATTCCCGGCACCAAAAAAACAAAAACAAAAACAAAACAAAACAAAACAAAACAAAAAAAAGAAGAAGAAATAATAGTTTTTAGAAATAGCATTAACATTCAAAAGTATAAGTTAGTTGTGATAACCAATACAATGGCGAAAAAGCGTAGACAATAAAAATTTACAACACAGGATAAAAGAATTCAAATTTAAAAACATTTATGACATAAAAATTTATACATCATAAATATTTTTAAAATACCTAATCACCATTGAGAAATGTAACAGAACTACAAAGGAAAAGGGCATTTCAAATAAACCAGGTGAATTTATTCACAGAGCAATTACTTTTAAAGATTGTTTTAATAATTTTAGGTAAAAAAACAAAGATCTGTTTCTATGAAGATATACTTCCATTTCAGCTGTCTCTGAATACACACCTGTTTACTACATATATTATATACAAAAGAAAATACTTACATGAACCAGATCCTTTTCATTCCACAATAGGGAAAAAAGAGAATAGCCGAACTTTACAATTCCCTACGGAAATTAACTAGAGAACATTCTAATTTATTTATAATAAATTTATTCTTAAAACATGAGTTTATTCATAATTACATTTCATTTATTACAATAGAAAATTGACATTAAGGAAAATATTCAATAATCTCTTAAAGTCTTTCCTTAAAGCAAATGAGTCATATTTTTAAAGATTTAAAGTGAAACATAAAACCATAGCTATACTTATTGTTTAATTTACTGATATTTTCTATTGCAAAACCACTAATCCTTATGAGTCACCAACTGAGGAAGAAAGAAGTTTCACTCTATGCTTCCTCCCTACATTTCTTAGCCTATTGCATATGAGAACAAAAATAAGATATAAAAAAATCAAGTTTCTTGAAAAGCAAAATTTTAAAACTTTGCACTAACTCAAAAGTCCCTGCTCTAAAGTCTGCAAATTTTTAATGTATTTCTATCATCCACTGTAGGAATACAAATTTATAAAAAGAACTGTGTCCTTTAACTGACCCTACATACTAACAACCACAAGCTTTGGAAAAGCTTTAGAAAATACTAAATCATTGCAGTTATCAAGATAAAGGACTTTGTGTTGTTATTTGTCAGTGCCTATGCATAAATCTATCTTGGAATCTTTATTAGAAGAAGGTCTAGTGACTGTAGTCCCAGCTACTCTGAGGAGAAAGCAGGAGTATCATTTGGAGTTCAGAGCAAGCCTGGAAAACACAGACTCTGGCTCAAAAATAAATAAATAAATAAATAAACAAATGAACCTTTGCTAGAAGTATTTATCTTCCTGCTCCATCCTCTACCTCATAAAGGCGTGATTTCTCCATACCTAAAATCTATTGTTCAAAAAGAGGCACTAGACAATTTTGCAGGCTATCTTAAATCTCCTTTAGGAGTTCACTATACATAAAATCAAAGCAGATGTCAGTAAAGTTCTTAATAAAACAGAAACATTAAATCTGCTGTAAGTTTGACTAGGTAAAACTCTTGAAGACACTGGTGTAGGCAAAGACTTTATGAACAAAACCCCAATCGCACAGGAACTATCACAAAGAATCAACAACTGGGATCTCATCTTACTAAAAAGCTTTTGCACAGCAAGAGAAACCACCAATGATGTGAAAAGACAACCCACAATATGGGAAAAAATGCTTCCCAGTTGTTCCTCACACAAAGGATTACTATCTAGAATACAGTAAGAACTCAAAATAATAATAATAATAATAATAATAATAATAATAGTAGTAGTAGTAAGCTGGGCATGGTGGCGCATGTCTTTAATCCCAGCACTCGGGAGGCTGAGGTAGGTGGAATGTTTTGAGTTCGAGGCTGGCCTGAGCTACAAAGTACGACCCTGCCTCAAAAAAATAAAATAGGGCCGGGAGTTTGGCTCCGTGGCTTAAGCGCCTGCTTGGCAGATGCAAGGTTGTGAGTTCAATTCCTGGTACCGACAAAAAAAAAAAAAAAAAAAAAAAAAAAAAAAATCAGGCTTTCCAAATTTAAAGACCCAATCCAAAAATGGGCATCTGAGATGAATACACTCTTATCAGAAATACAAACAAAAGATAAATACATGAAAAAATGTTCAATATCACTGGTCATTTGAGAGATATAAATTAAAATAATCCTGAGATTCCATCTCACCCCAGAAAGAATGGTTATTATCTAGAAGTCAACCAATAACAAACGCTGGAGGGGCTGTGGGGAAAAGGATCCCTTCCCATTGTTGGTGGCAATGCAGATTGGGATAACTGCTGTGGAAATCAGTGTGGAGATTCCTAAAAAAAAAACAAGGATTGGAGGTCCCATTTGAGCCAGCTATTCCCCTGCTGGGTATCTTCCCAGATGAAATGAGAACATCACGATATATGCGCACCTATGTTTACAGTAGCACAATCTGTAATAGCTAGATCTTAGAAACAACCCAAACACCCATCAGCTGAAGAATGAGTTAAAAAAGATGTGGTATTTTTATACAATGGAGTCCTACTACTCAGTCATAAAGGAAAATTTGAGGCTTTTGTAGGTAAATGGATGCAACTAGAGACCATGCTCATACATGAAATAAATCAGACATGCAAGTGTAAACATCATATTGTCTCCCTAGTGTGAGAAGCTGAAATAATACATATATATGATAGTTCAGATAGTTATACTAAGAAAAAAAAAGATAGTTACACTACTAATTTCTCTTAGTTCATTGAACAGAAAGGTTTATGCTAATATTGTTTGGACAATTAAATGCCAATATTTATACTCTAATTTAAAGATAATAATATACAATGTATGAACCATTGTTATCCTCTAATTATCTTATTTTGAATTTTATTTTTTTCTCTTTAAAATAAAAAATTTTTACAAAGTATATACTGGACAGTACACTCATGATATAATTTAATAGCACCTTTAGGACACCCTAAAACAAGAGGAAATTCAATCTTATTTGAATAAAGTGTCCAGGGTCACATAACTAGTAAGAGGAAGGGCTAAATCTAAACCTGTTTTATGATTGGGACTCTATGTAAAGTCTGGGCTAACTGCTCTATATTCACTTTCCATCTAGTTTTTTAAATACTTTCAAATAAGTTATCTAGTTTTTCCTCATTGAAACTCACAATATCCTTGAGAAGAAGGTTTCTAAGTACTGAACCCCCATCATTCAACTTTAAGAGCATGTAATAAGGTAGAAGTGATGAATGAAGATCTTTTGACGGTGGGGTGTAGTGCCATGTCCATAATCTTAGCCACTACTTGCAGGCTGAGGCAGAGGGATCCCAAATTCCAGTCCAATTTAGGCAAGTTAATGAAACACTGCCTTAAAAAATTTTAAAAAGGGCGGGGGATATAGCTCAGTAGTAGAGCACTTGCCTAGCAAGTACAAGGCCAGGATTCAATCCTCAGTAAAGCCAAAAAAAAAAAAAATGTCCTCTGAGTTTCAGTCTAGCAGCAGCTCATTCCTCTTCCCTTCCCTCTCAGGTCTGGATAACTACCATACCCACTGGTAAGCATGTTCACTGCATATGAAGTTTATGTCTATTCTACTGATCATGATTTGGAAAGCTATTACTGACTTTTTTTTATAAAAAGCTAATACTTCGTGGACAACCTTAGAACAAGCTATGATATACCTGCACTAAAGTGGTTTAATCTTGTTTTATTGTTCAAGACTCATTTGGTACCAGGTACTTCAGCATTCTTGAACAGAAGCTCCTTGGACTCCCAGCACCTTTACAGTTTACTAAGGAAAAGCCTAGAAATAGTGTGCCAGAAGTGAAAAGAAGAATAGAAAACATTATATAATAGTCCACAGAACTGGGTGTCCCTAAGCCCAAGAAAAAGAAACATCCTTGGAGGTACTGATAATGATAATCTATAAAGGGAGTGAAAACCAGACCTCAGAGTAAGAAAACAAGTGTCAGGGCCCTACCCAAAAAAATAAAAAATCAAGAATAAAAAGACCCCTTGTGTGTTGTTCAAAGTTAGACTATAGCACAATTACTCAAATAAATGTTAAGATTTCTACATTAATCCTCAGAACTGATAGAGCTAGTCTCAGAAATGTCTTCCAAGCTGGGCATGGTGGCCCAGGCCTGTAATCCCAACACTTGGAAGACTGAGGCAGGAGGATCACCATGAGTTCGAGGTTAGTCTGGACTACAGTGAATTCATGTTTCAAAAAAAAGAAAAGAAGTCTTCCAGACTTCAAATCATTTCTGTATATTGTACACGAATTGTGTGTATGTTGAAGCTCTTTTTTACATCCAACATCTGCAGCAATTCAGTTACCAATCCCGCTACTAATCTTCCAAACTTCATCAGTGGTCTAAGTAACTGCTTTCTTAAGTTCCCTAAAATTGGAAAAATTGTGAAGTAAAACTGCAGACTCATTCAACCTCTTTCTTACTGACAATTTCCTCTCTAGTACTCAATACTTTTTAGCTGGTTTTCTCTTGTCCATTTTGGTGCACCTGGACAGAACCGGTTTGGACTTCCAGAGCACTAGTGATTGTCCTTGTTTGATAGGTCACCTGGGCAAGGAAACAACACTACTTATTTTTTTCTTTCCTCCACAGATCAGGAGACCCTCACTGTGGAGAAAACTCATGGATAAAACTATAGTACTATATTTATATCTGTAACAGGCCTGGCTTCATAAACCTGTCAATAGATGAGTGCCAGTATGGCTCATAAACACGAAATGCTGAAACTGTAAATCCACGAAAGACAACAGTGATTGTTGTTACTTTGGCAAACCAACACCAAGGTTTTGTCTTCTTCTAAGGAGTGTCAATAGTTCAGTTTTCCTATTTTTATATTGCTACTCTCCTAGAGTTTTAACTTTTAGCCCTTAACAAAATGAGACCCATTTATTATAATTTGGAAGATACAGAAAAACCAGTCTTATCACTACCTAAAGATGATTCTATCTTCATTTTTTCAGCTGATTTTTTAGTAGATTCCTCAATTATACTGGGTAGCAAACTATAAGATTTAACTGAGAATATGATTTTTTATGTTAAGAAAATGTGTAATTTAAATTTTAAAAATCAAATTTCTATTGAAAAGAAACACTCTGTAAGTTGGCATATTAAATTTAACCCCAGACTACAACACATTCTTTCCTAAAGCACAATGTTTGGGGTCAAAACATTGGCTATGCCCTTGCATATAAACTGTGAGTACATTGGGTTGAGCAAAAATCTAGGCAAAACAATTTCTGTATTTTCACAAAATACTATTCTACAAAATCAGAAGAGGTCACCTAGAGTTTTACAAATGGAAAAAGCTAAGGAGGAATACAAGTGCTGCTTAACACAAATTTACCAGAAAGCTGGTCAAGAAATAACTGCTTAGGAATTTAGACGAATTTTAGGGAGGAATGGCAAAGAGGAGGAGTCAAAAGACAGAAAATAAGAAGTCAGCAACATGCTGACTTAATCTCCTTGCCTTTTAATTCGTGATCAAACGAACTTGGTTGAATTATATGTCCAGTCTAATCAGTGTCCCAAGAGTCGTTTCCTTTCAGGAAAACCTGGTCACTTTTCCATACCCTAGCCTGGGCCTCCTGTAGATCACGACACAGGGAATACCATCTTTCAACGTTCGCCCATTCAATCGAGACTTGCATTACCAACACTGTTTTATTTTACATTTTAATCTTTTCGACTACCTTTTCTCGAGGAGAAGAAAAATGGCAAAAGCTCCGCTTTCTCTTCCCACCCGAAGCATGTGAAAATCCACAGAACTCACCTCTTGTAAGGATGTCAGATAAAACCCTTAGAATTATTGAGAAAGCCCATTTGGAAGGAAGCTTTTCAGTGACCGCAGTGACGGCTGTCAGTGACATCTCCTCCCCATCCAGTCTCACTGGAGACGCCTCTGCCCAGGGATTTCTCCTACCTTTCTGCTGAACCGGGTGAGGGCCTTAGCCAAAGAACGAGCTTTCGGGAAGGAGACCTAGGAACCGCTGCAGACCCCAGGGAATGGCTGGAGCACTCCCACCTCCTGGAGCTCCAAAGGCTCCAGGAGCTCAGCAGGGAACCATAATGGCCGCACAGACTCTCAACCTCGGGAAAGATGATCCTATCAACTCCTACGTACAGGGGCGACCACATGAAGGGTCGGGGGTCAGGAGATTCGGAGAAACGAGCTCCTCGCCAATGTAGGATGACAGCGGAGAGGATGCCCCAAGCAGCGAAGGTCGCCATTCATACTCTTCCCTTCTTCACTGCCTCCACCCCTTCTACCAACCCTCTCAATCACGAGATCACCGCTCACCTGCTGGGCTAGAAAGAGCAGAAACTGTCCCGACCACCGAACCCGAGGCTCTGTCACTGTGGGAGGAGAAGTCTTCTGCTGCAGGGGGGCGGTTCTGGCTAGACACGTGACCTCGAGCTCCGCCCCGCCTCCCCCATGGCGGCGCGCGGCTCCTCGAGGACTTGAATCTTAGCGGATCGCTTCAATGTTAACTTTTTTGCGATTAAAGTAAACATAAATTTTTACAAAAACTGTGTTGTAAGCTTCAATGCAGAAAGCGAGGGTAGCAAGGGTTAAAAAGCATCGCTAAGGAAGTGACGTTCAAGCCTTGATCTAGGGACCGGAAATGGCGTTAGCGTTCCGTCCTTCTGGGCCCCGGCGGCAAATCCAGGGCTATGTGGTTTGGGCCAGTCACGTGACTGTAAAACTTGAGGCGTGCCGCAGAGTAGCCAAGTTACCAGACCCATTGTTAATTAACGTTTGTTTTTTAAAAATCACCTGATGTACTTGATTTTTCCAGACGTCCTTACATTTATAAGGGTCCGATAAAACCCTACGAGGAGACAAGAGCGTTTGAAGGTCACTCTAGAGGCGCCACTGCGGAGAACGGGGTCGAGAAGAATGACCTTGCTGATGTGGAAGAGGGGTGGGAAAACCCAGATTTTACCGCCAGGGCCTACCAAGCAAGCCCCACAAGAAGTGTCGCAAGGGATGGGAGGCAGTAGTGACGCCCGGAGGCCCAGCCCGGGAGAAAGATGGAGGCCAGGGAGTGGAGGGGGAAGGGTGCGCGCAGGCAAGCAGTGCGGCTGCGCGCGAGGCGGCCGACGCACGGCGCGCAGAGGGGGCGGGGTGAAAGGTCAGAGCGCGGCGGCGGGGCTGGCTGGCGGCGGGCGGGAGCGGAGTGCCCCGTGTGCACGTGTGGAGGAGCGGCGGTACCTGCGCGCCGGCGGGAGACGTCCCTGCCCTCTCCGTAGATTAGGGCCGTGCTCCACTTTGGAGGCCTCCGTCACCCCCTCTACTCTCTGCCCTAGGCGAGGAGGCCGGCTTGGGTTGAGTGGCCCGAGCCGAGGGCGCGGAGAGCTGAGCGGCGAGGACGACGGCGTTGAGCGTGGTGGTAACGACGGCCTCAGCAGGCGGGGAAGATGAAAGGGTGAGGAAGGGCAGCCGGCTCGGGCCGTGTAAACGGAGCGTGCTGCGAAGCTGGGGCGAGACCGAGGGCGAAGCCCGGCGGAGGGAGAGTTCTGGGGTTCTCTGTTCAACTCCAGTCACGGAGGGGGCGGCGGCGAGGCGAGGCTGTTGGCGGGCTGAAAGGCCGACCGAGGCGAGGGGAGGGGAGCCAGGACTGCGGCCCGGGGAACGGGTGTGGGCTGACCGGGCTGCAGGGAAGAGCTATTGTGAGGCGCCTGGGGCCTCCGGCGGCGGTGCACTGGTTCAGGTGCAGCGGTCTGGTCGTCCTGTTATCCAGGTCCAGGCTGAACACTAGAACTGCGGTGGTTGACATCTTTCGGTTGTATTCCCTCTTGGGAGCCATGCAGAACCTTCTGGAGGGAGAAGGAATTGAAATAAAGAGCATGGGGATGAGTATTAAGAGATAGTGACTCAACTAGATTTGGGTTGGGTCAGAATGAGTGGAGGAGGGGGAATGAGCTCGATTTGGGGTGCCAACATGTTTAAGGAAGTATTTGCATCAGTAGGTGGAGCTCTTGCTTCAGTAGTTTGAATTGCCCCTGACTTTTTTGAGGGTCTCCTGGGTTGTACTTGCTTTTCTTCAGTCTGTTGGCAAAGTTAAGGTTCGATCTTTCAGTCTCTGCCTTGGATAAAATGAAGGATTATTTTGGTTTAACTTTCCATTTGGATAAAATGTCTTTTTGTCATTAAATTATATACTGTTAAAATACTAGTTAGACAGCATTGTGTAAAAAAGCAGTGCTTTAAAAAGCCATTTTGGAGTTTGCCTTTGCAATCTTTGGAGAATGAAATGGAAGCTTGTAAGTATTAAGAGCTTTCTGAGGTGGTTTTTTTCTTATCATAAATTGATAAAAAGTATTGTAATTGTGCTTGAAGTTAATGAAAGTATTCAAACTATTAATCAGCTTTTTTGAGAATTAAGTCACTTTTCGAAGTGATCTCTTGCTAACTAAATAAAAAGTCTAAATAGTATTTCCGTGTTACCTGTATTTGAAGACACAAAAGATTCTGAGAAAGTTTAATTTGATTTTAGGTCTGTTAAATGTTTTCTTATTCTGATTTTGCCTTAAGTGCTGCATATTCATTGCAGTGTTGAATTGCATGTCTTGGAAATATTTGCTGCACTTGAATCTCGATCCAGGAAGTTTGACTGTTTCATGTGTTATCCAGCGTATTTAGGGAGTCTTGTTTTTCTGGTAGGCTGCATTCCTGCAGTATAGATGTCCTCTGGCTCATTTTTTTGTATTCTCAATGCCACGTACTCAATACATATTTGTCGCGTTCTGTTAAAGTAATAAAAAGGAGACTCAAGAGTTTCTTGTGTTGAAATTGCCGTGGACTTGTAAAGAAGTCTTCCAAGAGATTATTCTGCATGTGTAGATCCAAAATTTAACTCAGTCTCCATAGGGTGTAAGGCTCATTTTGGTACCTAACTCGGCAGCAGAAATGGGGCCAGTGATATTCACAGTCTAAATTAATACATTCGTGAAACAATTCTTTTCATTTTAAGTGAATACATAAGTGTAACCCGATGGCTGCAGATACCTAGAAATGACTAATTGGACAAATTTAGAGGGAAAATTTTTGTTGTGGTAGTGGTGGTTGTGGTGCCTTCAGTATGCTAGAGAAGTGTTGTTACTGCTGCTAAGCTACATATCCAGTCCTAAATTTGGAGAAAAGCTGTTACTGAAATCTTTTTTTAAGCCAGCAACCATGCATGAAATGTTGCTTCCTTTAGGCCGTGGTTCCTTGTTTTTATGAATCAAGGACTTTGTGGCTTGAATTTGTGAATGATAAGCTGATTGTTTTTATTTGTTAGTCCTTTCTAGGGAAGAGGATATTCAAGCAAGATGTTTGCCATACACAGCCATGACTGTAGTGGCAATATAATTAGTCATCAGTGTAATGGAAAGTAAAACTAAAACCTTTGTTCTTCAATTTTAGTAAAGAAATACAAATAAATTCTAATAAAAATAGCTTTAACATGAAAAAAAGTAGAGTCACCAAAGTATAGAGGAAGAAAAGTAGGTAAATATACTTCAGTATATACAGTCTATTATTTAAAATACTTAAAGGAGAAAGTAGGTAAATATACTTCAGTATATATAGTCTACTATTTAAAATACTTAAAGGAGGCATTTTGATCGAATGTTACTAGAAAATACAATTGAAATGTAAGATCCTGAAGTAAGAAACAAAACTATGTTGAAGAATTCAAAATAATACTTGCCATTGGTACCATTTAGACTAGGAAGGGGCACAGGGAAGTGCTGGAAATATTCAGTATCTTTATCTGTGTGTTGATTGACTACATAGGAGATTTTATACATATATACATATACAAAATAATATATGTGTAAAAGTTGTAGAGAAGATTTGTGGTCTTTGCTGAATGTATCTTATGTTAGTAAAACTTTTTTTTAAAGGTTATGTTACTGTGTTTGTCAAGAAAAAGCCAGTCAAGCTAAAATAGCATTTGACAACTTTTATAAATCTGCAATTCATATTCTTTGCTTTGTGAAACCAATAATTTGTGCTTGATTGAGATAACTGAATCTTATCAAATACTTTGTATTGTCCTCTTTGCTATGTAGAGATCAATTCATATAAAAATCTACATGTGCTACAGTTTTTTTTGTTTTGTTTTGTTTTTTGTTTTGTTTTGTTTTTGTCTTTTGAGACCAGGTCTCGCTATGTAGTTCAGACTGGTCTCGAATTCATGGCAGTCCTCCTGCCTCAGCCTCCCAAGTGCTGGGATTACAGACTATAATTTTCTAAAAAATACCAATTTAATGCCCTACTACAAAGGAGAAATGGAAAGTAAACGATAAAATCTCAGTATGCAATGGTCAGGTACAGTTATATGGCAAAACAGAAGAGAGTCAGTTGTTTGCATCTGTCTGTAATAAGAATCATTGTATAATTTAGAAAGTATTTGTCACCTATACAGTTTGAATATTGGTGACCCATGCTGTGTCACCATTAGTAGTGTGGTTTCTTTTCCCAAATTTGTGAACTACTCCTACAAAAGTTCTTAAAAGTACCTAAGAATTTCTTTGTTGGAAAAGATTTTAAGGGTTATCTAGGGGACCGAGTACTTGTCTGTTTTATCAAGATATGTATTCCTCAATCATCATTTTGAATATCCTGACTACTGTTGCATATTTGTGCACATGTGATCTGTAGAATGGGAAAGTGGGACTGTTATTATATATGGTTTAAATTATATGTCCCTGTTATTGAGCTTGTGTCCAAATTAATTTCACCTTTTACATATTATCATCAACCAAAATTTCCCACTGGATGTGGTGGCATATGCAATAATCGCAGCATGTGGGAGGACAGGAGGTCAAGGCCAGCCTGAATTACATATGTAGCAAAACCCTGTTGTAAAAAAAAATTTCGTTTTCCTAAGTCTAATAAAGCATTGTTTTTCAAGGCCAGTGCTTTTACCAGACCAAACTAGTGCCTATATTAAATTTCACTTTGATGTTTGAGTCTCTTGAATATACAAATTTTCTCTCAGGTTTTGTTTTGTTTCGTTTTGTTTGCGGCACCGGGGATGGAACTCACAACCTCACGCCTGCCAGGGCAGGCGCTTAAGCCGCTGAGCCAAACTTCTGGCCCTAGTTTTTTGAGGCAGGGTTGCACTATGTAGCTCAGGCCAGCCTTGTGCTCCTGTTGTAGCCCAAGCCGGCCTCAAACTCAATGCTCTTCCTACCTCAGCCTCCTGAGTGCTGGGATTAAAGGCATGCGCCACCACGCCTGGTTTTTTCTTTCAGGTATTAACTCTGGCTTTCAACTTGAAGACTTCTGATGAGATGTGCTTGATTTCCATTATTCAAATGTTTTTTCTTCATCTTTTTAAAAAATATGGCCTACAGTAACCAATAGAACTCCACTAATAGTGAAGCATTCCTTCCATCATGAAAATGAGTGTTGTATGGATTTTTTTTTTAATGAAGTTGTTTGAAAACAAGAACTCTTTCCTTAGAATCTAGTTTCAAGATGGTAGATATTTTGAATGTTTCAACTTGTGGGCCAGCGGTTAATTTAAAACTCTTTTTTACCTCTGTGGCAAAGAACTCTGAGGCCACCATTCCAGTTCTTTGTGCTAATAAGATCACATATTTGTTTGGAGATGAGATCTCTGTGTAGCCCAGGCTGGCCTGGAACTCTGCAGTCATCCTACCCCAGCCTCCCTCCTGCTGGGATTACAGGCACTTGCTACCACCCCCAACTGCCACTTCAGTTTTTGATTAAAGTGTTCTATTTCAATCATGTTGTCTGCTGTGGATGGTGAAAACAACTGGCATTGTTAATATGCCATCTTTGAGCTACTGAGTTCTGCTACTGTCGTTCCTGAAGCTGTTAAGAGAAAATCTTGTGTTTCAAGTCCTTAGGCTTCCCATCTCAGTTCCCTAAATGCTGAAGTGAACACTTGGTTAAAACTACTGTACATACATCTTTTATTATTTATTTTGGTTAATTTCCTAGGAGTGATTTTTTTGGGGGGAGATCAAAAGATACTTTTTTTAAATCTCCCATATTTGTTGCCAAGTTGACCTCCAAAAGTAGCAGTTTACACTGTCAGCAGTATGTGAGAATGCTTTTCTTTGTCTAAGGGTAAGTGTTTTTGTTTTGTTTTGTTTTTTGTCTTTTTGAGACAAGGTCTTGCTATGCAGTTCAGGTTGGCTTTGAGCTCACTTTGTAGCCCAGGCTGGCCTTGACCTTGTAATGATCCTCCTGTCTCAGCTTCCCCAGTGCTAGGATTACAGGCATCTGGCCACCACCTAAGGGCAGATTTGAAAGGGGAGGGAAATTTGTAAAATTTATAAGAAAATTTGAAAGAAGGCGTTAGTAACTGTTCCAACCAAGAGTAGTATAAATTTTTGTCTGGAATGTGCTGCGTACCTTGAATGTTTGTAAAATGATAAAAATAACTAATTTCCTCAGAAGTCGGTTTGAGTACCTATTTGCGTGTAAGTATCACTGTAGTGTTACTTTGCTGATTAGGTGATAAATGGTATTTTTTCCGTTTTTAAAAAAATTTATTATTGAAGATGGGCATTTTTCACTTTCAGTGGTCATTTGTATGTCTTTGTGACTTTGTGTGTATAATTTATCCGATTTTAACTGCGATACTGATTGTATGTACTTCAGATTACAAAATAATCAAAGAATAATGTTGAGAGTGGTGTCAATTTAAGATCCAGATGATTTGAAAGAAAATTTTCAAAGGCACACGCCTTTAATCCCAGCACTCAGGAGGCTGAGGTAGGAGGAGCGTTGTGAGTTCGAGGCTCACTTGGGCTACAGTGCGAGCGCAAGGCCGGCCTGAGCTATATAGTGTGACCCTGCCTCGAAAAACTAGGGCCGGGAGTTTGGCTCAGTGGCGTAAGTGCCTGTCTGGCAGGCGTGAAGCTGTGAGTTCGATCCCTGGTACCGCAAAAAAAAAAAAAAAAAAAAAATTCAAAGGCATTTGGAATGAGTACACTTTCTAGTTTATATAATTTAGTGTATAACTTAATAAAGGAAACTTACTACAACACAAATAGTAGCTAGTAATAGGACCACTTCATAAGTTTCTTGACCTCTGGGCCTTGGTTGCCTTGTCTATAAAGGGAAGGGCTAGAATTGCCAGAGATTCTGACTCATGCAAGTTCTAATCCATTGGTGGATATCTAAGCTACCAAAAGCTTTGATTAAATTCTCAGACTGAAAAAGGTGCTTTGATTGATACTACCATGACTATTGTGACATATATGTCAAAAGTTTGCTGTTTCTTTTCTCTGTCAGCACTTTATGATACCAAAGAACAAAACTTCGGAGTTATATTTGAATTTTTTGAACTGATCAGTTTGTTCTTGTGCCTGCTTACTTTATTATCCTTTCCCCGCCCCACCCCCTTTTTTTTGTAGGTACGGGGAATGAAACTCAGGACCTTGTGCTTGCCAGGCAGGCACTGTGCCACTGAGCTATATCCCTGGCCCTGATAGTTAGATAGGTAGATAGATAGATAAATAGATGCTTAAACAGCTACCTAGTGAACCAAGACATGGATGGGGAGCGGGGGAGATCTCACTATGTGGTTCAGGCTAGACTTGAACTCACTTTGTAGCCCAGGCTGGCTTCAAACTCTTTGAGCCTCCTGTCTCAACCTTCTAAGTGCTGAGATTATAGGCCCGTGCCACAATGCCCGGCTAGATTCTTACTCTTCATAATATTGCTGTTAAGGATGGTATAGTATTTATAAACCATTAGTGTAAAAGCAGGCACAGAAGTAAACCAAGAAGGAAAGAGCTAGGTGGGATTTGAGTAGTTTTATATGGGCAAACAGTAGTTGGAATGTCGAGAGAAAACTAGATCAGTGACCACAGTAAGTGATGAAGGGGTGTGTCTGTGTTCGAATTTTCATTTTGTAGATTATCCACATCCATTGAAAGATTTTAAGCAGAGAAGTCATCAGTTTGTCTTTTAGAAAGATTATTCTGATTGCATTGTGATACTGTTTTCTCTTACAGCTCTAGACTTACTCTCCTTCGCTAGGCTATTAGGATTTAGGCTGGATGACCCAAGTCATTGCTAAGAGAATGGTTATGAAACTATCCTGGGAAGCAAAATTAATAGGAATTAAAATAGCATTTGAGGATACATCAAAGTAAATTTATACATAGGGTGAATGATGGGGCTATTCATAAAGATAGAGAACAGCTGGCATGATGCTGTATATCTATAATCCCAGCTCTTGGGAAGCTGAGGCAGAAGAATCACTGTGAGCGTGAGGCCAGCCTGGGCTATATAGTGAACTCAAGACCAGCCTAAACCACACAGCAAGACCCTGTCTCAGGGAAGAGAAAAAAAAGAGAGAGAGAGAGAGAGAGAGATTAGACTTCGGTGCATTAATTTCTTATGGAAAAATGATGTGGTCAGTTTTGGATAAGCTGAATTTGAGGTTCCTGTGGCTGTTACTAGTAAGCAGTCAGAAGTGCATGCTTGGCTTGAGATTTGGAAATAAAAACATTAACATTTAGATGGTAGCAAAGGAAAAACTGTGTATGGAATGGAGATTTCCTAATTGTGGATGACAGTGGAAAAAGTTTTTCACAGAATAATTTGGTTATGTCCTTGAATAGATTGTGTCCATGATTAGCATTAGTCACCAGATAATTGCTGAGATTTTTACACAATTTTGAGAGCTGGTCCACCACACCAGTACTTTTTTGATGCCTGCTGAACTACCAGAACCATGACACTCAACCATGGGCACTCAACCCCCCACACCCCCATCCATACCCCCACCCCCACCCCATACATACACTCTTCCCAAATACTCTGTTGGTGAATGTTTGGAGATAAGGCATTATATGTGTGCTCATAGTAAGGTGGGGAGAATTTTGGTACCTGGTGGGTAGAAAAGATGCTGATAAATATTCTGTGTTGCACAGAAAAGCACACCCAATAGAATTACCCAGCCTCAGATCTTATTTAATACTGAAATTGAGAAACTAAAATCTAGATGAGAGTTCATCAATTGTGTAAAGGCTAGAGATTATTTGAATACTTGTCCTAAATTTTATAGTTCAGCAGAAAAGCTGGTAGCCATAAAGGGATGATGTCTTAGAAGAACAGGAACCATACTGAATTTCACATTAGGTACAAGTGGTGGGGGGTGTTAAGGTTTCATAACAATTAATAGAAATTTTGAAGGGACTTATTTTCTAGGTTATTCTCTAGAGTCACTCTTTCATGTTATTTACTGAGCTCAAAAGTTTAGAACAAGATTATTACTAAGAAAAAGTTACCTATTTTTTAACCTCTTGAAATTTTTAAATCAAAGAACTTGTAGCCATTCTTTAGTGCATTCATCTCATAGAGCTTTGATTTTATTGTTTGTAAAATTAAAGGTAAATAGACCCAGTGGTTTCTGAGGTCACTTCCAGATCAAACATTGTATAAAAAGTGACCAAATACTTAAAATTTCGTGTCAAGGTATCCCATACCCAATGAAAGCTTTAAGCTTTCTTTGCATTTTTATTTTCACTTTTTGCTGTACAACTTTTACGGCCACAGTTTTTACAGAAAAGATCTGCATTTTGGAGTCATATCCCCATCTTGTGGTCTTTCATTATATTGCTACTAAATTTGTTTCTACAATCATGGGCATGATTAGCATTGCCTTAATAGCTCAAAATATTTAAGTGATTCCTGTGGTTTAACTGTACCTTGCAAAACTCATCAAAATTTAATTGCCATTGTAACAGTTTTGAGAAATGAGACCTTAAGAGGTGATTAGGTAATGAGGGTGGAACCATCTTATGATACATTTATCACAGGAGTCAGTTACAAAAGAGGAGAGGTTGAGCCCCCTTGTCCCTCTCTCCCCTGTCTCACCATGTGGTACCTTTTACAGTGGTATGACACAACAAAAGGCTTTCACCACATGTGGATTTTTTTTTTTAAGATAGTAAAATCCAACAAAACAGAACAAAGTTAATCAAAACAAAGCAGTACAATTGGTACAGAACTTCAAAGTAAGATACTAGGAAAACAATAGCTACAATAGTATATCTTGTTATCTTCACAGTAGTTGACCATTCCATCAGGTATAGTAAAATCAAACCAAAAACAAAACAGAATAAAACCAATAAAAACAGAATATGACATAAAGCCAAAAAAAAAAAAAATCAGAATAAAGCAAAACAATGAGAACAATATTGGGCCTCAAAGACAAGACAGAAGAGAATCCCCCATATTTGCTACATTGCATACAGTCATACTCCCAAGAGATGCTCAGACTGCCAGTCCCAGGCCTGCAAAATCAACCAAACAATACAAGCATTTAGTTGCTCCTTGTACCTTAGTTGCTATCGACTTAGCCAGTCCTCTGAACCAGCAGGTTGCTTACGGGGTGCGGGTGGGGGGTTGTCCTTGATTCTTAGCCCACGCGCTGGTAGGCGTATGGGAGGCATGGATACTTCTCTTGCTGGAGTCCATCTCGGTCGCACCACTCACCAGGAAGGTGGGCTAGTTGTCTTCTGGTTGGAACTTTTCCTGACCCAACATGGTTCTCCAGATGTGGATCTTTTGATTTTGGTCTCCATTGCTTTCAATATTGTGCGCCAAATAAACTTCTGTGGTTTATAATTCACGTAGTATTGTGTAGTATTGTTATAGCAGCAGAAAATGGACTAAGTGCTTATTATCTAAGATTGTGTACTGATCTTTAGCATGCATTCTTTTATTACACTTTGTCTTGTAAACCAAGAGTAAGGTTTTCCTCCTTTTGTATTTCAAACCCAAAAATTACGGTTATAAAATTTGATCACATAGGCATAATGATACCCTTCTGTAATCCATGCTACTTCAGAGGCTGAAGCAGGAAGGTCACATCACAAGTTCAAGTCAAGCATGGAAATTTAGCACAACCTTGACTTTTTTTGTAAAGGAAGGGTTTATTTAGCTCAGGAATTGAAGGTTCAGGGACCTGACATTGGCATTGGCATTGACTCTTGAGAGTCCTCCCTCCTTTAGCAGATGGCAGTCACAGGGCAGAGCATGTGCCAGGACAGGTTGCAAGGTGAGACAGAGGCAGTGGAGACGGCAGACCTGGTCTCTGATAACACCCTTCTCAGAATTAGCCTGGGTCAGTGAGACTGCCAGCAGGACCTTCTGAGGGCTCAATGACTCAAGCACTTTTCATCGGGCCACACCTCCTAAGGTCCCACCCTTCAGCATCAAATCCTTGGGGGACAAATCACATCAGACCACACAGCACTCAGGGTGGACAGTTACAAGCACTGAAATGTAGCCTTTGGGGGTTTCCTCACCCTCCATTGACATCTCCAGGCTATTAGCTTCAGGACACAAACAGAAAGGAAGGGAAAGACTGCAGATCTGCAGACCAAAGTTAGAGCTCCTAAAAAAAAGACTTGAGACTTTCCCAGAGGGAGATTGCCACTTAGTACTTGGAAAAAAGGTAGAATGCATTTTTTTTAAACCCTGAGTTTTGATGTGAGGCTAGTGTTAAATTTCATATGATTTGTGACCAGTATGAAAGCTCTTGGTTTTTCATGCCAGCTTATTACTTTGCTATATTTTGTCTATTAAACTAACATGTTAGACTTGACAGAAAAAGCTGTGTAGGTGAGTTTCTCAAGTTGGGTTTCATTACACAGCAGTCAAGCAGTGATGCTGTACACCCTGAGATGACTGACTGCTTTCAAACACAAAAGTTCCCGCTTGCTTAATGCATCTGCTCACTTGGAAAGCGGGAAATTATGAACAACATAATTTATGAAATATATTTTTCTGCCTGTGGTTTCTTGGACTGTAGTATTTGCCTACTTTTGTAAGTGATAAAGATGTGCATGTACTAAACAGGTTATTAGGTCATTTCTGAGGGATACAATTGTCTTCAGTTTATTACACCTTTTTGGAGAAAGATACACAGTAGTAATCTGTTACTGAATTGCTAATTCAGTTTCTAATGGCAAACTTGGCTTATGCCAGGGAAACTGAAAAGGCCCTGGTAGGAAATAGTAGGTGGGTTCAGGGTGCTTTGGCATCTTACAGTGCTGGCAGATCCTCTGGTTATCCTTCAAGAGTAAAGATCCAAGACTCAGTCTTTGGTTCTTAGCAGGCTGTTGCCATTTCCTTTGTCTTAGGGGGCCACACTTTGGTGTGGGGGGGGCGGTTACCAGGACTCAAACTCAGGACCTTACGCTTGCCTGGCAGGCGCTGCACCATTGAGCTAAGTCTTGGCCCCAGGGTCACACATTTTTTTTTGTTTTTGTTTTTTTAAGAGAAAATGGACACAGGAAAGAAAAACAAAAGCAAAAGAGACAAACAACAACAAATCCAATACAATAGCATTATAGGTTTACAAAAGTGAGATGATTGGAATTTGACAGTGGTTGTAATATTGCATAGCGTTACCTTCAAAGGGGCTGTTTAGGTTAACAGATAAAGACATGTAACATTGATCTAATCATAAGAGTATTAACTGTTCTTTTTCAATAACTAATGCATGTAGTAGTATAGTCATTTTAACTATCTTATGTATACCTATATGCAAATTTATGTCTTTTTCCTTTTCCCTTCCTTCTTTCCTCCTTTCCCCTTGTTATCTTCAAAATAACTGCCCATACCATCAGGCACAATACAGTCAAACAAAATAGTACAGGATAAAACCAATGAAAAACAAAACAATGGAAGCAATACATAATAAAACAATACTGATTACTATAATGCCTCATGTTATCTTCTAAGCAGTTGCTTATATCATCTGTCATAATACAATCAAGCAAACCAAAATAGGATAAAATCACTCAAAACAAAACAGTGAAAGCAATATAGGTTTCAAAACAGGGTGATCAGATATCAATAATGGCTACCATAATGTATTTTGTTATCTTTGAAATAGCTGTCTGTGCCATCAAATATAATAAAATTAGGCAAACTGAAATAGAATAAGACCAAACTATGAACAGCTCAATGAAAACAATACAGAACTCAAATCCCAATGATAGATTAACAATGGCCACTGCCTGCCCTTTTTAGACACTCTTCCCCTTTCATTTTTACAATATGTATTGTGTATTTTGAATCCTGCTAACTCCTTTAGCTTTTTTTGCACTAGGGAGATAACATGATGCTCACCTATGTGGCTCTGGGCCATTTCATCCATGAACATGATCTTAAGTTGTATCCATTTACCTACAAGAGGCTTGAGGTTCTTTTTCTTTATAGCTGAGTAGCTTTCCATTGGATAAAAATGCCATATCTTTCTTGTCCACTATGTAGCTAATGGGAAAACTACCTCCACTTCTTTCTGGTTCCCTGTCACATACAGCATTGTTTTCTCTCCTTTGACTTTCAGTCTATGAACTCCCTTTCGAGTTTAATGTGTTTCTTGTATAAAGCTTATTGGTGGATCCTGTCTCCTGATCCACTCTGCCTGTGTTTCTTTCCATTGGTGGACTGAGGCCATCTACGTTAATGGTTAAGGCCAACATGCACTGCTTCCTCTCCGCCATGCCACTTTCCTGCCGTTGGCTGCCCACTTTTCCTCTCTATTCAATTGTCTTCCACTGTTTCTGGAGCTGTGGTCTCTTTTATCTCTCTCTAAACTGTCCTTCAGTATTCCTTGTAGGGTTGGCTTGGTGGTCCTAAATTCCTTCAGTTGTTCTTTGTCGTGAAAGTATCTTGTTTCTCCATTAATTTTGAAAGATAGTATTGTAGGGTACATCAATCTGGGTTGGAAGTTGTTTTCTTTCAGGGCTTGAAATACTTCACTCCAAGCTCTTCTTGACCTGATGGTTGTGTTGAGAAGTCTGTTATAATTCTGATGGATTTTCCTTTGTAGGTGATCTGTTTCTTTTCTCTCATAGCTTTTAATATTCTGTTCTTGTGTTGAATTTCTGGGATCTTGATTATTATATGTCTGGGCGTAGATTAATTTTGGTTATGGTTAGCTGGAGTTCTGTGTGCTTCACTTATCTGAAAGTCACTTCCTTTTCCCATGCTTGGGAAGTTTTCTAAAATTACTTCTGTAAATAGGCTTTTAATTTCTTAAGTTATGTTTCTTTGGGTTGTCTTGCAGCCGTTGTATTGTTACTTCTAGGTTCCTTGTTTTTTTTGTTGTTTTTTTTTTTTTTTTTTTTTTTTT
>RJWM01017218.1:0-22096 GCA_004363535.1 Dasyprocta punctata | reverse complement strand
ACCTCAGCCTCCCGAGTGCTGGGATTAAAGGCGTGCGCCACCACGCCCGGCTGGTTCCTTGTTATTTTTAAGAGAGCTTTCCTTTCATGATCACAAGCTACAAACCTGTCTTCAAGGTTTGAAAGTCTTTCTTTTTTTTTTTGCGGCACCAGGGATTGAACTCACAACCTTGCGCCTATCAGACAGGCGCTTAAGTCACTGAGCCAAACTCCCGGTCCTTGAAAGTCTATCTTTAGTTTCTTTCAAGTGGTTTTGCCAGCTTTCATTGGAGTTTTTGATTTCCTGGTTATCTCTTTGAATCTGTTTCATGTATTCTGAATCTTTTTTGTATTGTTCATTCCAGGTTTCCCTCATTTTCCTATGCTCCATTGTTTCATCAATGTCTCCTTTAGAGTTGCCTAGCAGTTCTTTTATTATGTTTTTCATTTCTTCTTTTAGTTGAGTTAGTATTTCTGTTCTAATTTCTTTTATAGCCTCATGAAGTTGTTTCTTTACTTCAGTTGCCATCACCTCAGAAACTTCAGTTGTGGGACTCCTGATCTCTTCTGCGTTTGCGTCTCCTGGACTTGCTCTGCTTGAATCAGAGGCCAGAGACTGCCTTTTGCTTCTTTGTCTTGACATATTCCTGGGTTCTTCTGGGCAAATGGGTACTGGGGACACAGGCACTCCTTGCATTGGCCGCAATTTCTCTGAAGTGAGACTGGTTCTTCTATCCAGTGCTGATTATGGATATCTGATGGTTGTCACTGGGTGCGCTGTTACAGCGCTATCTGCTGCCTTTCCCGTGCCTGCCTTGGCTCCCTGATGGCTGATAGGGTGTGCGCGGGGGCTGGCCGCCGTCTGTGAACCTGGGCCGGTCACCTGCGGACTCTCTACCACACTCCTGGAGTGCGCGTGGAGCTGCCGTCTCTAGGGAGAGCCGGTCACCCGCAGGGACCCTCCGAGGTGGTCCCCAGTATGTGCGCAGGGGCAGGGCTCAGCTTGAGCAACCTCCACAGGTCTGTGCCCAGCTAGAAGTCCCCAGCCCAACTCCAAGGTGTCTCCCCACCGATCTCCCCCTCATGCGGGAGGGTGAGGACCTCCGCACTCACAGTTCTCCAGGTCTGCTTACCCTGTCCACTGCCACTCTCCTCCAATGCTACCTCTCTCTGCAGAAGCCTCTGGGGTCACCGCCACTGCGGCACCTTGATTGTGCATCCCCAGGTTCCAGCAGGTCGTCTAACACAGTGGGTTGCCTTCCGGGCAGAGGTGCCGCCGGCTACCACCTTCTTTGTTTAAGTGTTTCTTTTTACTCCTTCTGTGGACTTCAGTTCTCACTTTAAATTCTTCCTGGGTCCAGAGGACCCACTTCCTTCCTTCTTGTCTTCCCCATGTTGCTATATTCCAGCATCTGGACAGTATCTCTCAGGGAGGCTGTTTACTCTGCTGCTTACAGTTCCGCCATCTTGTTCTTCCGATTGGTCACACGTTTTTGACCTGTTTGTAAAACCTCTTTGAGAAAGCTATATGGGATAAGCATATTCAAATGTCAAAATTGTTCAGTGACTTTACTTTAAATATGATGAAAGCCAAAATACCGAAAATTTATCTTTTGCTTATGAGTATTAGCCGTACCTCAGCATAATCTTGCAAAGTGAAACTTCTCTGAGAATCTGAAACCTTGTGATGACGTGCTGTAATAGCACTATATTTATATGCATTAACTAAAATTTGTCATTTTCCAAATTTCTCTATTTTTAGTTGACCAGACCTCCACTAGAATTTTAGACCTTAAAGTCTCAGTGTTCTGTGTTTTTCTTTATCTTAAAAGAGGGGTCTCAGTGGTAGAGTGCATACCTAGCTTGAGCAGGGCTCTGGCTTCAATCCCCAGTGGTGCCAGAAAAGAGTTTTTTTTCTTTTTACTAAACAGACTTGTCTGTGCTGACAATAATTAATAGTGGGCTGCATAAAGAGGCAAGCAATTAACTGCACCTTGAAGATCTAAGGAGTTAGTACAAAATAGTTTTGGAATTGCTATTTGTTTGTGTTGAAGATTGCCCCACTTTTTGATCCATAGTTAGGGTTTATTAAATCACACTGATTTTATTTGAACTAAGTATAATTTGTTCTGTTAGTAATTGCTGTCTTCAGTTTTCTGTTATTAGAATTATAAACTGTAGTGCTAACCAACAGAGCAGATAAGATAACCAAGTAAAGCAAGAGAAGCTGGGAATTTAGGCTTCATTTAAGTATTAGCAGTCAATTTAATTTAAAAATCAAAAGAAAATCTGTGGTTCAAGTAGGCGTGACCACCTGGCAGATTCAGTTTTTAAGCCAATGATTTGGTAATAGTCTACATTGTTAAGTTACTGAATTATCAGAAGTAAACAGTCACCTTGCAAGTTAAAAGTCCAAAGCTGGGCCTGGTGGCACACACCTGTAATCCCAACACTTGGGAGGCTGAGGCAGGAGAATTGGTACTAATTCACTAGTTCAAGACCAGCCTTCCCTGCCCCCTAAAAAGGCTACTGCAGAGAAGAGGAAATGAGATGGAAAAAAGAGAAGAGTGAGGTTTATAAGATCCTGAAAACCATAATTCTGAAGGACAGTCGTCAAAATGTAAAACTTTTCTCTAAAAGAAGTACACGAAAAGATGCTCAGCATTATTTTTTATTTAGGGACATTTAAAAAAATAGAATAGCATACATTTTAAATGGTGACAATGATTGCCTGGTGTGGTGGTGCACGCCTTTATTCCAGCACTCTGGGAGGCTAAGGTAGGAGGAGCGTTGTGAGTTCCAGGCTGGCTTGGGCTACAATGTGAGCAGGTCAGCCTGAACTACATAGTGCAACCCTGCCTCAAAAAAAAAACTAGGGCGGGGAGTTTGGCTCAATGGCTTATGTGCCTGCTTGGCAGGCTTGAGATTGTGAGTTTGATCCCTGGTACCGACAAAATAAATAAATAAAAATAAATGGTGACAATGCCATTTGTTGGAGAGAATGCAGAGCAGCCAGAATTCTCATACACTTATTTTATAACCCAGTATTATCACTCCTAGTGTTAAACATTACTCAAATTGTGTAGGCTCACCACAGCCTCCAAAAACCAAGGGAGACTTGGTGAAAAGGAAAAAAAGACTATTTAAAGCTAGCTCCAAGGAGAGAGAGGGCTTTATATCACCTCAAATCACCATCTCAATGTGTTCAGGTGTGCAAGGGCTTTTACAGTATGGAACAGAGAGGTGAAGAAATACAGTGAGATCGATAGATGGCCTTAGGCTTGTTTCAAAATCATCAGACCCTCTTTTTCTGGGCCCCTTTTCCCTATGTGAACAAAATCAGACCCTGACTTTCTGGGGCCAAATTCTGCTTGTTCTGTCCTTTTCTCCTGGGAAGCAGTTTACACCCTCCATAAGAGTAACTTTGTCTCAGCTGTGTATGGTGATGCACACCTTTAATCCCAGCCCTCGGGAGGCTGAGGTAGGCAGAGCGTTGTGAGTGTGAGGCCGGCTTGTGCTACTACATGAGCGCAAGGCTGACCTGAGCTACATAGTGTGACCTTGCCTAAAAAAAAAAAACAAAAAACTAGGGCCGGGAGTTTGTCTCAGTGGCTTAAGTGCCTGTCTGGCAGGCGTGAGGTTGTGAGTTCAATCCCCGGTGCCGCAAAAGAGTTTTTTTTTTTTTTTTTTTTTTTTTTTTTTTTTTTTTTTTTTTTTTTTTTTTTTTTTTTTTTTTTTTTTTTTGTGTGTGTGTGTGTGTGTGTGTGTGTGTGTGCCAGGAATCAAATTTGGAATAGCAAGTTGTTTTGTGTTTTGTTGAGACAAGGTCTGCTGTGTAGTGCAGACTGGTCTTGAACTCACTTATATAGCTCAGGCTGGCCTTGAATGCATGGAGATCCTCCTGCCTCAGCCTCCAGAGTGTTGAGATTACAGGGGTGTGCCACTATACCTGGCTGCAACTTGCTTCTAACAGAAAAAAAATTTAACTTTTAAAGCTCTATTTTGCCCTCTCTGACACACTAGGTATTCACTGAAAGAAATAAAAACTTAGGTTCACACAAAAATCTGTATGCAAATGTAAAAATAACATTAAAATAAAAAACAGTATATCTATACAAATGAATACTACTCAAATTAACAAGAAATGAACTGTGTTGGTACAACAGCATGGCAAGTCTTAAAGGCATTATGCTGAATGAAAAGCCAATCACTATTTTCTGATACTATGCTAAATTCTTGAAATGACGAAATTGTAGGGAACAGAAAAGACATTAGTGGTTGCCTGGGAGTGGTAGAGTTGAACTACAAAAGGTTATGGAAAAATTTCTTGAGATTGTAGAACTATTGTATGTTTGATAACATGATTGCATAATACACAGTTCTATAATGGTGATTACATGATAATAAAGTTAGTATTTGGTAAAGCTCATGGAATTATATACCAAAAAATGGACTTAAAGTTAAAATTCCATAGAATAGTGGTTCCCCCCCCAAAAAAAAAACTGGTAAGAACAACTAATTGTTGATATATAGACTGAAAATTGTGAACTGATAGACTTAATTTGACCAAATCATTAATGATCCCGTTTGAACTAAATACTTCAATTGTCATGTTAAATGAATAGGACTCAAGTATATGCTGTTTATAAGAGACATGTTTTGTTTGCTATTTATTTACTTATTGAAGAGATGGGGTCCCAGCATGTTATCCAGGCTGGTCCCAAACTCCTGGACTCAAACAGTTCTGCCTCAGCCTCCCAGGTAGCTAGTACTACAGGATAGCACCACCATACTGGCTACACTTAAAGGATACAGAGAAGTTGTATTCAAAAAATAAAAAAAGTTAAAGATGCACAGCTTCTACAAAAGGTATATATGTCTATGTGATGGACTGAGTTAAAGTGAATATTGGTAGCAAAAGGAGGGACATTTGGGCCAGGGATGTAGCTCAGCAGCACAGTGCCTACAAGCCCGAGGTCCTGAGTTCAATCCCCATTACAAAAAAAAAAAAAAAAGGAGAGACGTTTCAAAATTGGGTCAGATTACAAATACCTTGTATCAGCCTTTAATACTTGTGCTCTTACTCCATTAACAACTTGAAAATACTTGAAGCAAACAGGAGATTTTTTAAAAAAGGAACATTTCTAAACTTTCTTTGAAGGCAATATAAGAAAGCCTGACAAGAAAATTATAAAGGAAAAAAAGCAGACGTATCTGTAAATCTGTCACTTGAATGTAGACTTACAGGAGATAAGAATATGCAGCCAGTGATGGAGAGATCATCAACAGGAAGTCACAGGAGAAACTGACTGGAGAGGCTCAGAAATTGAGTTTTCAGTATATTTACATTGGGTTGTCTATTAGAGATACTTTTGATACAAGAGTTTGGAGTTCTGGAGTGAATTTTAGGTTAGAGACAGAAATTTGGAAGTGGTGACATTAAAGTCTTAAGATTGTGAGGTGAAGGGCCGGGAGTTTGGCTCAGTGGTTTAAGCGCCTGCCTGGCAGGCACGAGGTTGTGAGTTCAATCCCTGGTACCAAAAAAAAAAACAAATTGTGAGATGAAATGAGATGACTAAGTAAGTAATGATAATAACCACTGTGCTTTGCAAGGCTCTCTTAAAATTAGTTCTCAAATAAACCGGGCGTGGTGGCACACGCCTTTAATCCCAGCACTCAGGAGGCTGAGGTAGGAGGAGCTTTGTGAGTTCGAGGCCTGCTTGGGCTACAACATGAGCGCAAGACCGGCCTGAGCTACATAGTGCGACCCTGCTTCATAAAACTAGGGCCGGGAGTTCAGCTCAGTGGCTTAAGCGCCTGCCCTGGCAGGTGCGAGGTTGTGAGTTCGATCCCTGGTGCCGCCAAAAAAAAAAAAAAATTAGTTCTCAAACTAGCTTCCTATGTACACACTCAAGTGCGTTTTGTATTTGGCCTTATTCAACTAACTATAGCCATCATTGCTACTTTGTTCATGTTTTCCTTCTCAGAGAGTTATCTCTTGCTTTCCCACAGAACAAACTCTTGGTCATCCTTCAAAACCTTTCCCAGAATCAGCTCTATTCTAGTATTATTTTAGTACTTGGTGTACATACGCTGTTACTAGCGTGTTATGCAGTATATATATGTCTTTGCATTTTAGATTAGGTGTTCAAATATTTTTATTGAAAGAGAAATGATGTATGTTTTGAGTGGGGAACTCGTAAGAATTGAAGAATCATTTAGAGTTACAGAGTTCTTTTTTGTTTTTTTGAGATGGTATCGTGTAGTTTAGGTGGTCTGTGAACTTGGAATTCTGCCTCAATCTGTCCAGTACAGAGATTACAGGTGTATGGCACCACACCCAGCTAGATTTACAGAATTCTTAAAAGATAGATTAACTTTCTTTTCTGATGTTTGTTGATTTTGCTTTTATGTATCTCAGGGTGGTCTCAAACTCAGTATCTATCAGGGACCTGGCCAAGATCCCCAACTGCCTGTATTAGGGGTACAGCGAAGAATAAAATAAGAAACAGACAAATTTAATAATGCATGATATGGGGCTGGGAGATCAGTGCCTAAAGATGGGCAAAGACCCAAATATTCCAAACCAGCCACTATTTATTGGGTGTGTACAATGCAACGGGTATATACAATGATAGGGGCTAGCAGATTCCAGGTTGGTTGAAGATTCAGAGGTAGATGACACTGCAGGCAATGGATAATCCTGGGATGACTCAAGAGGGTGGAGATGATTTTATGCTAAAAAGAATCTTACTCTGGAGTGTTCTTTTTAATCTTAGTAGTCTTAGTTTAGTCTGGGTGGGAGAGGATGGCCCATCCCAAGAGTTAATGGGAAGTTGAAAGGGTGATACCATAATCCCAAGCCTCCATTTATCCCTTAGGGAAGTGTAGAAAATGAGCCATTGTGAATTCATGGTCCCCAATAAGTATCCTGCCTCAACCTCTCAAGTTCTGGGGTGCACTATCATGCCTAATCTTAGACTAATTTTCTAATAGCAGTGCTGTTTTTTTGTTGTTGTTGTTATTGTTGTTTTTTAGTACACTTGATCTTAGCCAAAAGCCCAAGAAATGGTGTATGTTAGCTTTTTTTAAATTTAATTTGGAATTTTTTTAAACTGCTCTTTGGTTTATAAACATTTGATAGTCTCGTTTCCTTGAGACTTTATGCTTATTTTGCATGTTCTTTTGAAATGATATTTACAAGTTGATGATATTACTCTGATATATTTAGAACATCCACATCTTTAAATAATTTGGAGCTAAGTGATCAGGATTACAGAAGTATTCCATTTCAGTGAGACATGTGTATGAATGTTAAACTATATTTAAAGTTTAATTTGCTGACACTGTTATTTTTGGGTTTTGTTTGTTTGTTTTTTGTACTAGGAATCGAACTCATGACCTCATGCTTGCCAGGCAGATGCTTGTGTCACTGAGCTAAAGCCTCAGCCTCGACACTATTGCGTTTAATGGCTACTTGTGTGTGTGTGTGTGTGTGTGTGGCACCGGGGATCGAACTCACAACCTCGTGCCTGCCAGGCAGGCGCTTAAGCCACTGAGCCAAACTTGAGGCCCTACCATGCCCAGCTTAATGGCTACTTCGAAATTGCTTCTGATATAGCCTAACCATCTAATAGGAATCAAACTTGATTAAAAGAGCTACCAACCAATATTTATAACATCCCCATTCTAAGGTGCAATTCTATGTAGAAAATACTAGAGTACCATATTAAAATTACTTTTGATCAGTTCTTACAGAATTTTTCATTTCCAAAGTCATTTCTCTGATGACGTACTTTAAAAAAAAAAAAACCAAGACTTTTTCAAATCGGACAGGGAAACATTAAGCCTGTTCTGTAGTAATTCACTGTTTCATCTATTTAGGCGTGATCAGCTCAAATAGTTTTAAGTAGTTTACTTTTATTAGACTTAGTGCATTTCATAACCACGCTTTCTTTCTGACTAAAGTCAGAAAATATCTGATTATTATCCTTTTGAAAATTGTAAATACACTTGAGATCTGGTAATTACCATGAATCCTTCTTTTTTTTTTTTTTTTTTTTTTTTTGGTGGCACCGGTGATGGAACTCACAACCTCACGCCTGCCAGGCAGGCGCTTAAACCACTGAGCCAAACTCCCAGCCCTAGATTTTTGAGGCAGGGTCGCACTATGTAGTTCATGCCAGCCTTGCCTCATGTAGCCGAAGCTGGCCTCAAACTCAATGCTCCTCTTACCTCAGCCTCCCGAGTGCTGGGATTAAAGGCGTACGCTACCACGCCCGGCTTCATGAATCCTTAAAAATTTTAAAACCTGAATTTTTTCACTTTAGATTTAGAAAGTTGACTTTTTGGGGAAGGTCTTGCTATGCATTCATGTATGCCTCAGCCTTCTGAGTGTTGGGATTACAGGCGTGTGCTACCACACCTGCCTACGCTGTACTGTATTTTTAAAAAGGCGTAACCTCTTGTATTTTAAAAATGATTTTAAAAATACCTTATGAATTCTAGGGCTGAAGGTGTAGCTCAATGATGCAGAGTGCTTGCTTACTATAAGCATGAGACCCTGAGTTCAGTTCCTACCACTGCAAAAAAAAGAAGGAAGCAAGTAGTAATAGGTGATTCTGTCATTGGTGGTGCTGGCTGTGGTGGGAAGAAAAATTGTAGGTTTCTGTTTAGGTTTGCCTTATCACATTTGATGAACCTTTATCTTATAGTAAAATTCACTTGACCTATTAAAAATGTATTTTGACAATATGGCAGGCAAACAGCTCAGTTACTATAAGTCAGAACCTTTTGGGCTTTAATCCTTTTTCTAATGAAAGTAATTTTAACCACATGGTGATTTCTTCGAAGTACTGTTACGTTCTTTTTTTTGTTTTGTTTTGTTTTTTTTTTGCGGCACCGGGGATTGAACTCACAACCTCGCGCCTGCCAGGGCAGGTGCTTAAGGCACTGAGCCAAACTCCCGGCCCTGGTTTTTTGAGGCAGGGTCGCACTATGTAGCTCAGGCCGTCCTTGCACTCGTGTTGTAGCCCAAGCCGGCCTCGAACTCACAACGCTCCTCCTACCTCAGCCTCCCGAGTGCTGGGATTAAAGGCGTGCGCCACCACGCCCGGCACTGTTACGTTCTTGATAGGCAATTTCAAATATGTTTTTCAAAATGTGAATTCTCTTGTTTCATTTCCAGAAATTCTGATTCTGAAACAGGAAGAGGTGTCTAGGAATTTGATTTTTGAGTACCATGTCTGTGAATCTGATAAGTAGTTCTTAGACGATTGTTTTGTGTG
The DNA here is from genome assembly GCA_004363535.1 of Dasyprocta punctata. Classification (NCBI taxonomy): domain Eukaryota; kingdom Metazoa; phylum Chordata; class Mammalia; order Rodentia; family Dasyproctidae; genus Dasyprocta; species Dasyprocta punctata. The sequence continues at coordinate 12,831 of RJWM01017218.1, read as the reverse complement.
TTTGCTTTGTGTTTTGTTTTGTTCTGTTCTGTTCTATGTCAGGGTCTCACTGTGTAGTTCAGGCTGGTCTTGAAGGTACTATGTACCACAGGCTGGCCTTGAACTCATACTGTCCTGTCTCAGTCCCCTGAATGTTAGGATTACAAGCGTGCACAACCATGTCCAGCTGGACCACTGTTCTTAATGGATAGAATGCACATACTACATACTTGAATTATTTTCTCGAATTCTTAGAAGTAGCATTACTTACATCAAGAAGATGTACTTTTTAGGCCTCTCAATACATAGTACTAGATTGTCCTCAAGAGATAGAACATATTTATTTTGTCATGCACGAGGTGTAAGAATATCATTTGGTATCACCTTGCCAGTATTAATTACTATTAATTCTTTTGATCAGTAAAGGTTATATCTAACTGTAGGATATTCTGGCCTTCTTAGTAGTTGCTGTATACTGTCGTTGTCACTCTATGTATAAAAGCTCTGAGTAGAGTTTGGATTAAATGCCTGTGGAGTTTGCTTGTATCTAAGTGGTAGTGTTAAAAGAATATGAAGTCAGCTGGGCATGGTGGCGCATGCCTTTAATCCCAGCACTCGGGAGGCTGAGGTAGGAGGAGCATTGTGAGTTCTAGGCCGGCTTGGGGTACAACGCGAGCGCAAAGCCGGCCTTAGCTACACAGTGCGACCCTGACTCAAAAAACCAGGGCCGGGAATTTGGCTCAGTGGCTTAAGCGCCTGCCCTGGCAGCGTGAGGCTGTGAGTTCAATCCCCGGTGCCGCAAAAAAAAAAAAAAAAAAAGAACATGAAGTCACTATGAAAGGGTTGAATTTGTCAGTTGTGAAAAAGGGTTTGGTGCCCCTTTTTAAATGTTTATCATAACAAATAAAGGTGATTATTATTTTTTACTGAGCACCTTTTGATTTGTTCCAGTAGCCGGATCGAACTTGGAGATGTAACACCACACAATATCAAACAGTTGAAGAGGTTAAACCAGGTCATCTTTCCAGTCAGCTATAATGACAAGTTCTACAAGGATGTGCTGGAGGTTGGCGAGCTAGCAAAACTTGGTACAATGTGGTTTTTCTTCATCCTTTTAAAAATTGTGTATTTTTAAAACTATACCTGTTAATATTAGAGCAAGACATTAATTTAGTCTTATTATACAAGTGAGAAATTAGACTAATCTAAGTTCTGAGAAACATCTTAAAGATAAAATAATTGAATTTTAAAAGGAAATGCAGGGCCAGGGCCGTAGCTCAGCAGTACAATGCTCGCCTGGCAAGCGCGAGGCCCTGAGTTCAATTCTTGGTACAAAAAAAGAAAATAGGAAAAAAAAAAAAAGGAAATGCAAAATGTTTGTTATTTAATGTGTACATGTGTATTGTCACTGATTTGGCTTTGCTACAGAGGAGGCTTAACCTTCCTAAGATAATGTAATATGTTTTTGAACCATTAACAGTGGTAGTGCAGCTGATTAACATTAACACTAAGAGGAACAATGTAGTCTTTTAGAAGAGAAGATTAAATAAAATGTGTTATTTTATCCATTGAAGTTTGTGTCTTTGTATTTTCCATGGCAGCCTATTTCAATGATATTGCTGTAGGTGCAGTGTGCTGCAGGGTGGATCATTCACAGAATCAGAAGAGACTTTACATCATGACCCTAGGATGTCTTGCACCTTACCGAAGGCTAGGAATAGGTAAAATTATTTGTGGTGGTGTTTTGTTTTGTTTTGTTTAACTTCTTCAAAGAGGCATAAGTACATTGTTAATATGTGTGATCTAGTAAGTCTATTTATTAACATAATTCAGTTGGAAACCATGTATAAATTTGTATCCTTTGGATCAAGTTTTAGTTGTCTGTAAGAATTTGTATAAAAAGATTGCCTTCCTACTAACAGTTTTAAACATGTGATTATATAGAGAGCATAAAATTTGGGAAAATAAGAAATCTTGTGTATACCTTATAAATTCTATTGGGACCTGATAAGATACAGAATTTAAAGGTTGATTTGTAAGGTTACTTATTTGTTGTTTGTCTTAATAGGAACTAAAATGTTAAATCATGTCTTAAACATCTGTGAGAAAGATGGCACTTTCGACAACATCTATCTGTAAGTAAAATAATACTTAATATTCTTCTCTGACTTTAATAAATTATCAGTATAAATCTTTACTAGAAACTTTAAAATCTGGCCACTTTGTATCTTTGAAAACACCACGGAAGTATATTTGTCCCTTAGAATATATTAAGGAGTTGGTTCCAGGACCCCCTAGAGATACAAAAATCTGAGGAGCTCAGACCTCTGTGTAAAACAGCATAGTATTATATGTGACCTACAGATACCCTCTCATATACTTTAAACCAACTTAGATAACTTTCAGTATTTATACAGTTAAGGGATATATAAAAATGATGAATTGCTTAAGGAATGACAAAAATGTTTATTCAGTACAGATGCAACTTTTTTTTTTGCTTCACGATATTTTTAATCTGATAGCTGGGTGTGGTGACACACTCCTATAATCCCAGCACTCAGGAGGCTGAGGCAGGAGGATCATTCTAAGTTCGAGACCAGCCTGGGCTACAAAGTGAGCTCGAGGCCAGCTCACTTTGCATAGTGTGACCCTGTCTCAAAAATTATGTATCTATATAGATAGATTTGTTTTTAATCTGATGTTGGTTGAATCCATAAAAGCAAATTCCATGGATATGGAGGACCAACTATAATTTTTAGTAAGGTTTTGTTTTGTTTTAATAATAGAAAGCAACCTAAGGTAATACACATAGCATAATTATATTAAAACAGGAGTTCAAGTCATGGTGAAGCCAGGATTAAAACCCAGCTATTCAGAAATCAAGACCTTTAATTCATTCATGGTATTTTTTTCATCCCCCATATTGCTTGCACTCTGTTTTATTTAAGGTTATCAGTGATATGCTTATTTGTAGTAGAATTTAATAATCAAAATCAGAAATCACTTTACTTAGATTATATTTGGATCTCAAGTTATAGATTATTAAAGCCAATACTAAAATAGCTGTGGATTATTTGTAGCTCATTTTAGGTGATGGGAGAGATGAAATTATGCAGTGTTATTTTGCGGAGTAATAGAGAAAGCTCAGATTTCTTGTATTTAAAATGCAACATGTTTTCTGTCATGTATAGAATAGGATAGATGGGATATATTCAGGCAGGTGAGACCCTAATTTCTTTTAATCTTTTTTTTGGCCTTATATTTAATGTGACTTGATTAATCACCATGATTATTTAATCCATTTTAAATTACAGAAATCTTTTTCCCTTCTAGTAAAAAATATCACAAGTATTGTACTTTACCCTTTAACTGTAAGAGCATCCTAATCTCAGCCATCTGTTATGCAAATGTGAAAGAATTAGGTTAAAATTTTCAAATTGTCATCAGAAGGGTCTCTGATAAGCATTAAGTAATCTTTGTTGATTACTAATAATTGTGAAGAGAATGTACTATTCCAGAACCATTTCAAAGCTGGTTAAATTTTAATACATTGTTATATCTTTACTTTGTTACATCTTAGGCACGTCCAGATCAGCAATGAGTCAGCAATTGACTTCTACAGAAAGTTTGGATTTGAGATTATTGAGACAAAGAAGAACTACTATAAGAGGATAGAACCTGCTGATGCTCACGTGCTTCAGAAAAACCTCAAAGTCCCTTCTGGTCAGAATGCAGATGCGCAAAAGACAGACAACTGAACAAATTGCAAATGAACTTTCTTGCACTTGCTTGTCGCCAAATAAAAAGAGAGGCCCATTAATCCCCTTCCTCTTTGTTAAGCTTTCCCACCTTATTCTCTTGTTCTTGGTTTTCCTTTTTCCCCCTTTTTCCTTTAAAAGTTTTAATAATTTCAAGGACTTTTTAAATAATCATGTTTGGATCGTTTCAGTTCTCTCATTTTTGTGAGGTGGTTGGATTGAAGGAAGATCTGTTTACTTTCATAGTTAAGATGTATAACCCGGAAATTTTGGGTGTCAAATGATTTCAAATTTTTAAACTTTTTTTTAAATGTCCTGCTTTCACATTGAAGGGCAGAGCCTACAAGTACTGTTTATTTCAAAAGACAAAAAGACGCAGCAGCAATATCTTTTTCTCTGATTCATAGACAAGTTTGGTGTGTTTGTGGTACTTTGGGTTTTTAAAGACTATTTGTGGGATGCTTATCTCTAGACATTGCCTTTACCCCACCTTTAGTCCTTCTGAGCACTCTCAGGAGTTGGACCATTGTTATCCTTGTGAGAAATACTAAACTTATATAGATTTTTAAGACAGTTGATTTTTCTGTTCTTGCTGATGGGTGGGTAAGTTTGGGTAGGTAGTATTATATGTTGGTCTAAGTATTTGAGTTAAACTGATTTTTTGTTAATGAGTGGACTGGTTGTCAGCAGGTTTATTTTTCCTGCTATTGTTACTAGAGGCATTAACATTTAGAGTGTGAGCTGGTGAGATTAAGTTTTTTTTAATATCCCAGCTAGAGATAATAGCCTTTAACTGCCCTAAAGAAGTTTATTGTAATTTAGTTTTTTTCTCCTGTACTTTTTTTCAGTAAGCCCAACAATACCACAGTTAGTCTAACTTTAAAAATGGAGTTGATGTCTTTATAGGTTAACCCCTAAGCAAACCTGAAGCAGGTGTTTTTTTTTCTTGGACATATTTTAAAATACCTAAAGGAAAGCTTAGATGGATTTGTGGCACAATAAATGCATGCAATGTCAGCTAATACAGGCTGTTAAAAATGTTGCCAGTGAGTGTTTGATTATATAGGAAAGAATATCTAGACAGTATTTTTTGAGAATGACATAGTTATGAAACTCCCTTATCTGTTGGAGAATATCCCGGATTTGCTTATACTCTGTGCCTACAATATTGAGTTTAAGGATTTGGGATAAGAGGAATTATTGAACAAACTGCTTCTATTCTTTGAAAGGTAGAAGCATAAAGTGTTAATAGTACAGATATCACTGTGACCTCTACTGAAAGGAGTGGTTTTATGCTAGATCATTATCTGGCAGCTAGGGAGTGGTTCTGACAGGTTGATAACTTTTTGTAAGATGAGACATCTGAAATAATTGATGTTTTCCTCCAGTTGTCCAATCTCAATATTTGCAGTTTTTTAGATTATTGGTGGTGACTCAAGAAATGTTCTTCATAGACTTAAAACAATGCACAAAGCTTGAGTTTTCTGTCATTTGACTTTAAATGGAAGTTTGATTTATAATATTTATCCTCATATGTAAAAGTCTCATCTCCAAATAAGTTACATGGCAAAATTACTTTATAGAATGTTTGTATACACTTTATAACCTTAAGTTTTCATTTAGAAATGTGAAAGTACAAAGTAAAATAGACTTCAGCAGTCTTGAGTGCCAAGAAAAATTTTTTAGAGGAAGATGGTTGATGGGTGAGTCTATAGGGTTCTGATGTTAGTGAAAATGTAGAAAGACCATGCTGGTTTGTCTTTGGTATCAGTTTCTTAATCTAAATCCAAGCTTAGAAGAAATGTTTAACATTAAGCACCTTTACTTACCTTCGTGGATAAGCTTTGGCTTGCTCTTGCCAGGAGAAGAGTGCTTGAATTATAGAGAGCATAATTAGCATGAAGAATTCAGCCTTTTTGTAAACTTCCAGATATCAAAATAGATTTTGATATATAAATGAATTTTCTGAGACGACACTGCCTCTATTTCTGTAACTATTTCACTTGGACTATCTACACAGTCCTATGAATGTATCCCTAAATGTGGTTGTTGAAAACCAAATAGCTGCCTCACAATTAAGTACATGTTATTTAAAGACAGAAGAAAAATATTCAAGTTTGAATTGCGTGTGTAGGCTTCCTGTCGTTGTAGAGTTGCTTTTTCCACACTAGTCAATGACTTAATCTAAATTCTTAGTGTTTGTGAAGGGTTAATTGTCCTCCATCAAGCTGGTATTAAATAATTCCATCCACTTACAGAAGGGAAGATGTGGATGAGGTAGACACTGGACACTAGTTCATACATCTTTGAGTCTGTGAAGACTAATGTCCGTCGTTGAGTTGGTATTTTGACAAATGGTAAAAATAATCTTTAGGTAAATCAGTAATTCTGTTAACTAGAAGACCACAGGATATATCCATCATACTTTCCAAGATAGATGGTTTTTACTGTGGGGTAAATAGATTAAAATTATACCATATGATAAGTTGCATTTAGGTCTGTAAAAGAATCTGTAGAGAAATCTATGCAATAAATAATTTCTCCAAATTAGTTTTTATTTGAGGGTTAGAATTCTCAAATATCTCCAAAGCAGTTTTCTCACTAGTTGAAAAGTCCTTCAGAAAGAAAACTATTGGGGAACCATGGTTTGTGGTGGTGGAAAAGAAAAACTCCCTCAGTTTTTGGAGGGAATAACTTTGAAAATGCTTAAATGGTTAAGTTTACTTGGTGCAGTTAAAAATTAAACTTTTCAATTTTAACATTGCTGTTACATCTGAAATAAACTTATGTGATGTTCTGGTAGTGATCTGTGATGTCTAACTGTCAAAGGAACACCTGCATTGTGCTGAATTCTGCAGTGAGCAGCTATAGGTAGCCATTGTATGCTGTTGCCCATAATGTTTTGTTCACCTTCCCCCATGCTTCCCTCAGTACTAGGGCTGGGGATCAAACCCAGACCCTCTGCACTGAGCTACATCCCTAACCCCCCCCTCCCTTTTTTTAAAAATACTATTTTAAGTTGTTTAGAAGCATCTAGAACTTTCAGTCCTCCTGCCACAGCCTCCCTCATTGCTGGGGTTACAGGCATGTGCCACCATACCCTGCTGGCTTTTCTACTTAACTAATTTAAAACTCAAAAATAGTACAGATTGTAACAGAGGCACCCTAATTCAGACCTTTTGAGACTTGCAGAAACATAACCCAATATCTGTAGTTTAATCCTGTGAAAGAGAAAAGATCTAAGGAACTGTTATCTTACTGTATTTTTAGTTGTTAAACTGACTATGTAAATTCAGGGTTTTTTCTCTTTGGTAGTTGAATGAGTTTGAGAATTTGTTTTTCCCTCTAATATCAAATAAGCATGAATCTAAAATTTTGTCTTTGACAAAATTAACTCAAATTATATTTGAGTTAGTATTTCTAATCAAAGCAGTTGTAAATAGAATTTTTACTTATTCCTTTCAGGAAATGGTGATCTTTGCCTGGTGTGTCAGTTATCACCCAAAATTTAGCAGTTGGAAGTAACAAACATTTTTTTCCCCCGTAGTCTCTAATTTGAAAATCTAGATGTAGCTTGCGTAGTTGGTTCTAGTTTGAGATCTGTAAGTTTACAGTCAAGTTGTCAGCCAGGGATATATCATCTGGAAGGCTTGACAAAAGCTGGAGGAGCTGACCTCCAAGGTGGCATGCTCACAAAGCTGCCTGTCTGACAACTAGCATCTGAATTCCCCCAGAGCAAGTAATCCAAGAAAACAAACAGAAGCGCTCTCTTCATGACACAGACCAAATACTGTGCCAGCATGTTACACCATGGGAGGGGGCCACACAAAGATGTTAATACTGGGAAATGGGGATCATTGGGTCTTGTAGGCTGGCTGGCTATCACAGTGCTTAGGAAAAATGCTGGGCTTTGTTGACCACCAAGTCAGTGTGGTTGGTAACATGTTTTATTAGTCTCTGAAGGGATTAGTTTCCTAAATGAGGATTAGAAAGCAGTATACTTTGTAATTATTCTGAATGTAAAAGAAATAGTGGACCTAAAAATTCTACTCTTGTTAGATTTTCAGAGGGCAACTAATCTGTCTTGGACTCTCAGCAGTGAGTTTAAAGAAACTTTTGATGGAAGCTGGGCATGGTGGTGCATACCAGTAATCCCTGCACTTGGTAGGCTGCAGCAGGAGGATTGTTGCAAGTTTGAGATCAGCCTGGGCTACAAAGTAAGCTCACGGCCAGCTGTAACTGCATAGTGAGACCTTATCTCAAAAAGAGCAGAATTTTTAAAAAACTTGATGGGATAAACATTTCCCATGAGAAGGGGTCCTGAATTGGACCTTCCTTGAAAGGCACAGGAAACCTGCTTTATGGTACAATCAAGTAGCATTGCTTGAGTCAGAATTTTTTTTTTTTTTTTTTTTTTTTTTTTTTTTTTTTGCGGCACCGGGGATCGAACTCACAACCTCACACCTGCCAGACAGGCACTTAAGCCACTGAGCCAAACTCCCGGCCCTAGTTTTTTTTTTGAGGCAGGGTCGCACTATGTAGCTCAGGCCGGCCTTGCGCTCGCGTTGTAGCCCAAGCCGGCCTCGAACTCACAACGCTCCGCCTACCTCAGCCTCCCGAGTGCTGGGATTAAAGGCGTGCGCCACCACGCCCGGCTTTGAGTCAGATTTTTAAATGTAGGTATAATTTGGTAAAACATGGAAAAATGTGATGTCAGATCTATTTAGGCAAAAATTACCAACTTTTGAATTCCCCAGCATTCAAAACAGTTGATTTCTCAGATAAAAATTGTTTGTCTAGAAATAATTGGAACAGAACGCAATGTGAAGCGATTGCTTTTTACCCTACCCAGAATTTGACTTGTATATGGCCTTTTTATATTGGTGATAAAAGTTTCAGTTCAACATTTGCTTAGATAATTGTTTGGATAGATAGACTCTTTTGGACTTCCTGAGTTAGTACAGATTTATTTACAGTTCTCAAAAATTGAGGCAGGTGTGGTAGTGAATGCCTGCGATGTCAGCGTTCAGGATGTGGAGGCAGAGGACTGGCCTGCCTAAGCTATATATAGTCCATGTCTCAAAAACAAACCAACCTCATGTCATCTGAACTCATGAAGTATCTTGACTGTAGAGTTAAGGTATTTTCAGTGTCTGTGGCTTTAATAGGGTATCTGGTTAAAGGGTCTTTCTTGGAGTAAATTTCAGGAATCCTTCCCACCTCCACCCTCAACATTAGGGACTGAACCCAGGAACTCCACACTGAGCTACATCCCCAATCTTTTTTTTTTTTTTTTTGAGGGTCTCATGCCACTTAAGTTGCCCAGACTGGGCTTGAACTTAGGATCTTTCTGACTTAGCCTCCTAGAGTGCTATGTTACAAATGTGTGTCCCCACACCCAACTTCAGTTACTCATTTTTGAGACCATATTGGTAATGTCAACGGTCTTCTATAAAGATTTGGACTATCTTGAATTTGACTTGTCAGTAGTAATCTCATACCATGAAGTGTAATAAAGTGTCACATACCAGCATGTATATTAAATCATTTCTACAAATGTATTGTGCACTGTTCTTCCCAGCTCTGTCAAGACATGTAAGATCCGTGTCCTCTTTAGAGGTAAGTAAAATTATACTTCACATCTTCCTCTTTATCAGTTAAGAGCAGCTCTCCCAAGGATCTTTTTCTGTGTGTGTGGTACTGGGGATTGAACTCACAACCTCAGCCTGCCAGACAGACGCTTAAGCCACTGAGCCAAACTCCTGGCTCTAGGTTTTTGAGGCAGGGTCGCACTATGTAGCTCAGACCGGCCTTGCCAAGCCGGCCTCGAACTCACAACACTCCACCTACCTCAGCCTCGCGAGTGCTGGGATTAAAGGCCTGCACCACCATGCCTGGCTTCTCCCAAGGATCTTGATATCACTTTCACTGTGGAAGAAATGTGATAGAAATGTTCTCACACTGGCCTGTTTTAACATTGGTCAAGTATAAACAAAAGATTCATTCCCATTGAGGAACTGAGGTGCATAAGTATGAAAGGAAATGCAAAAAGGTATACTGCAAGTTCAGGATTTATTGCAACAGAAGCTATCAATTAAAGATTCTGATTCCATCATATATATTGTCTCCCTACAGCCATGTAGCTTATCCCACCCTAACTGCCTGCCTTAAGCAGCAGTTTAAAAATAGCTTGCTGGGCGTGGTGGCACGTGCCTTTAATCCTAGCACTCACGAGGCTGAGGTAGGAGGAGCATTGTGAGTTCCAGGCGGGCTTGGGCTACAAAGTGAGTGCAAGGCCGGATTGAGCTGCATAGTGCGACCCTGCCTCACAACACGAGGGCCGGGAGTTTGGCTCAGTGGCTTAAGCACCTGTCTAGCAGGTGTGAGGTTGTGAGTTTGATCCCCAGTGCTACAAAAAAACCCAGCAACAACAAAAACATTCTACAGAAAGCAAACTGCTTCCCTAGGTCTTTAATCTTCCACAGATGATTGACCCTAGGAATGATTACTTGTTAGGAATTTCACTTACTTTACATATAAGCAAGTCTGTAGCTCCTCTTTACATTTAATATGTGCAAGTTAACTTCACGCTTTGGCACTTCATACTTTGGTATCTTTAAAACAGTTTAGTTCTGCAAATATGGCTATAGAATACTCAGTATCTATTATTAGCCTCCCTTTTTCTTGGTAGCCCTCCTTTGCCAACATAAAATTGTCTACTGTCTCCATACTAAAGTTTAACCTATAATATGTACCCTGGAACAAATTTAGAGCATGTTTCCTGGATTATCAGTCTTCAAAGTTAAAGTGTCCATTGTTATTTATAGACTTAGTACACTGACATGAAATTTGATCATGAGGTGTGACTGGAAAGAAAACTACTGAGAAAGGGGCATGATCCTGCCTTAATGACACTTAGCAGGTTGAAAGGGAACACTACATTTCTTCAGTTGCAGTGAGGTACTGTGATGGGCATAATTTTACAGAATTCTAATGAAAACTATATCTTTGAAAACTTGTACCCTTTCACATATTACAAGACAAACTTTGCCTGAGTTTTTAAGAGGCAATTTATTTTTCTGCCTTTGACCAATATAGGTGAGAATCCAAATGGCAATGAAAAGTGTATGAATGAAGAAATGGGAGTCAGTGTAAGACTGGATCTGGAAAATTCCAGATGTCTCAAGCAGTATTTCAGTACAGAATCAATTTAATAAAAGCTAAAAACATGCCAGGAGCATTCTGTGAGCACTGCACAGCCAGAAACGAAAATATTTCACACTGCTAACAGGACCATTCAGCAAAAAACTGTTACACATAATACACAATTTAGAATTGAAGGAAGGTATACTAAGTGAATTGAGATAAAGGGACAGTGTGCCACATGCATGAATAGTGTAAATTATCTGCTAAACTGTTCACAAAACAGCAAATTCCAACAGGTATAGCCACCTGTTAGAAGTTATAAATTAAGGGGAAGTCAAAGCAGGATTGCAAATTCATCAGTCTAGCCTGAGGAACTTAGGCCATGTCACAAAAAATTTTTTTAAATAATAGGACTGAGGTAGCCGGGCATGGTGGCGCACGCCTTTAATCCCAGCACTCAGGAGGCTGAGGTAGGAGGAGCGTTGTGAGTTCGAGACCGACTTGGGCTACAACATGAGCACAAGGCCAGCCTGAGCTACACAGTGCGACCCTGCCTCAAAAAACCAGGGCCGGGAGTTTGGCTCTGACTTAAGCGCCTGTGTGACAGGCATGAGGTTGTGAGTTCAATCCCTGGTGCCGCAAAAAATAAATAAATAATAAATAAAAAATAAAAATAGGACTGAGGATGTAGCTTGGAGCAAAGGCCCTGGGTTCAATCCCCATCACTGGGAAGAAAATACGATAGATAAATGTATTCAGAGAATATCTCCACAGAGGTGTCATAAGGCTATGAAATAACTGGTTAGCATTTGGAAAAATAATAGTGGGCCAAACTAAGATCAAAACAGGAAAATCTAGGAAAAATACAGTAATTGAATGTAATTTGTAGACTTTGGAGTTGAGCTAAACTGACCTTCAAACGTCAAATGGCAAGATGACAACTGTATGCATTAGTAAGTGAAATTTTTGCATTAAGGACTTTCACAACCTGGGAATGACTGGTAGAGCTCTTGTCTGGCATGTCTAGCATAGGTTTGAACTCCAGCACATATGTGTGTCTGTGGGAGGGTTTACTCAGTGTTTAAGACTTCATACTTAAGCAAAATATAGTTAATGACAGATAAAGGAATTACGATAGGCAGTTTTCAAAAATTCAGCTTCATATTTGCCTAATAATGAGAGTTTAAGAATATTTTATGATATGCCTAATCCCACTGTCTTGCATTGGATTGATTCTTTACAGTAGCATTTACTGAAGGCTTTATTTTGTATGAGGCACTGTGATAGATGCTACTATACAGCATACTACCTGTAGTTATCAATGTTGTATTTAGAAATTTGCTAAGAGGATAAATCTTATGTAAGTAGTATCACAAGAGGGTGAGAGGAAATAGTGATGGGTATTTTATGATATTGTGATAATGGCTTTAGGGATATGGACTTTCTCCAAATTCATCAGTATGTTCATATTGGTTGCGTACAGTTTTTTCTGTTAATCATACCTTCAGGTAGCCGGGCATGGTGGCGCACGCCTTTAATTTCAGCACTCGGGAGGCTGAGGTAGGTGGAGCGTTGTGAGATCAAGGCGGGCTACAACGTGAGCACAAGGCTGGCCTGAGCTACATAGTGCGACCCTGCCTCAAAAAACTAGGGCTGGGAGTTTGGCTCAGCAGCTTAAGTGCCTGTCTGGCAGGTGCGAGGCTGTGAGTTCAATCCCCAGTGCCATTAAAAAAAAAAAAAAAAAGTCATACCTTCAGTAAGTTAAAAAGACCAAATTCTGGGCCATAATATAAATCACTCTACATTTAAGGAGCTTGATACCACATCTGGAAAAACTGCATTTTAGAAATTAAATATACTAGGGCTGGGAGTTTGGCTTAGTGGCTTAAACGCCTGCCTGGCAGGCGCAAGGTTGTGAGTTCAATCCCCGGTGCCACACACACACACA